>JABUQX010022659.1:40000-50000 GCA_015478945.1 Trachelipus rathkii | reverse complement strand
TAATATATAGTATATATATATACTATAAATATATATAATTATATATATACTATACACTTATAGTAAATTAATATATATATATATAAATACTAAAGTTAAATAGCCATAATATATATATATATATATATATATATATATACCTATATATAGTATTATATCGATATATATATATAATATAACCCTCTGGCGCAGAGGTTGATCACCGCTCTTCATACGATGAGGACGGGTTCAAATCTCGCCGTAGCAGTTGTTTATCTACCAGGGGCAAGAATTAAAAACTTGACTGCGAACACGTTGGTGGCGCTGGTTTGCGGATAAAGCCGGCCTTTAAAGTTCGATTTCCTGTACCCCCCGTGTTACCCCCTGCATAGGGATAAAGCACGTTAAAATATATTTATATAGATATATAATAACTATATATATATATATATATAATATTATATATATATATTATATATATATATATATATAATATATATATATATATAATATATATATATATATATATATATTATATATTATATAATATAATATATAATTATAATATACATATATATATATATATATATATATATTAATATATATATATATATATATATATATATATATATATATATATATATATATATATTAGAGATAATATATATAGGTAGTTTATATATTATAATATAATATTATATAAATATAAAATAACCTGTACCGCATCCATATATAAAGGCCAGATACCTGAGAGTTAGTGTAATTGCATTAAGGTGGAAATCTGCAAGATTTTTCTCTTTTCACTGAGTAGGATTAGTAAGACTAGCAGTAGACTCTGTCCAGTTTTCTTATTATACGTTCGGATGTCAAGGAATTACAAAAAAAAATGTTTTTAAATCTGTGGAGCAGTAAAACTTCTTGGTTGTTTTTATTTTGATATTAATTTCAATATATTTTAATCCATCTTTTAAGATTAGGGTTATTAATACATAACTACCATTGGACCAAAAATTGATTGATTAATTCAATATGTTCTGATGTATAATTAGGCCTATATATTTATAATTTATGTGATTCGGTAGGAAATAATGTAGAGTAAGAAATGTTTATGGCTATCTTTCAACATGGAAAGGCCTAGATAATTTTTGTCTATAAATTTACAAGTATGTTTTTCGTGGTTTTATATATTTCCTTCTGAAATTTTTTTGGGTTCCATAACATGACAGTAGCCTGCAGGGTGATTTCAAAATTGGATGTGATACTAAAAGCTGATAAGGATTGTTTTTTTGTGTGTGTGTGTGTGTGTGTGTGGAACGAAAATAGGAGAACGAATTGTTTATTAAACTGTGAAGGTGAAATATTTTAAGAAGTTTTAAATCATAACACCACCGTTGCTGCTCCCTTCTTACGTAAACTTTGAATGGACCAGAAGGAAGAGTGAGGAGTATAAAACCTGAAGCATCTGAGATAAAGAAGGACACTTGGATCTTGCCAAAAAAAAAAAAAAAAAAAAAAAAAAAATTAGAGGAAAACAATTTAGAAAGGCTATTTTTTTTTTTTTTTTTAAATCAGTTGCACAGTTTTTTTCCTTGAATTTGTTGTAGTTTAATATGAAATTAAAATTTTTTGTATGGTTCCTGATTATTGTTCGTATGTTTAGATTATTAAGCCAATGTTAGGAGGTTTAATTTAACTGGTTAGTAAAAAGATATTGTATTGAAAAAAAAGCTGTTGCACAGTCAATGCTGTTAAGCAGTTTGCATTATAGTTTCGTTTCCTATCCAGTCACTCCTGTGCTCTTACTAATTTACTACTTTTTCATTTTATATAATTTTTCTTACTTTAAATAAAGATTTTATGCCCTAGTTTAGAATCAAATTATGTGCATATTAAAATTGAATTACTAAAAGCAAGTCCTGAGTTATATGAGTAGCTAACTAAAATTAATTTTTTTTTAAAGTTTGACATTAATTGATTGAATAATAATTTTTTTTTTTTTTTTTTTTACTAAGCCAAAATCATTTGATAATGTCAGGATTTAAAATCGGAAAAAAAATTTCACTCCAACTGATTCCAATCCCAACTCTTCGAATATCTGAATTTCAATTCCATTCCCAAGTCCATATTCGTCATTCCAACTTTCAATAATCTTTCAACTTTTATTTTTTATTACAACTTTCTAAAGTCAATTTTCATTCCTAATGAGAGCTGTTGATACGACGAAATCGGGGCCGTGAATCGGTCTGGATTGAAAGTTGCATAATCCTAAGCGGTTTGGAATGTAAATCAGTTTTCCCGTCCCATCACTAAATTATTTTTGTTATTGTTTTTTTGACAGACGATATCAGGAAGTTTAAGAAGGAATGATTTGTCAAGAAACTCCAGATCTCTCAACGGTTTAGGTGACTCTGCTCCTTCCGAAGATTTCGGTAAGGAAATAATAATAATAATAATTAATAATAAGGTGAAAAAACAGTACATAAGTGTAGTCAATTTTCATGGGATTGGAGTTGGGTGGAGAGTACTAATCAGGTCCCTCCTCCACCTCTTTAATATAAATATATACTTTTTTTTATTTTTTTTTCTTCTTCCCTGACCACCCTAGTCTTGGAGCTGCCACACACCGCTCAGATACCCCGCCGCCGCTTAGGGCTGAAATTTCCGGGGCCAGGTTGCATCTTGTACAGATGCTTGAAGTGGTTTGTTTAAAATTGAGTATATATTTATAATGTTGCAAGTTCCGTGGTGGCCACATCTTAGTTTGGCGATTGAATGTTTATTGGAGGAGAGTTGAATTCTGGTGATGCTATTTCTGATGGACGAGTATTTAGTATATTGTTTTTGTCGGTTTCTTAAATAATTTTCAGTTAGGTGTGTGTATGTTTGTTTAGTGTATGGGATGTTGCTTTGTAGAGGTTGGATGTTATTCAGGATTTGTTTATATAATAATGCCGGAGAAGATGGAGGTTGTTTTAATCTGTGATTAATGGGGTTGGAAAGTGCAGCGTAGCACGGGTGTTGTGGTGTTTGCGTTTTAGTTTAGAACGAAGTGCCTATCATTTCTAAGTGTTTGTATATGTGTAGTATTTTTGTTTCTTCATGTAAGTATTGTTGTGTTGTTGTAGATGTGCATCCTGCTATTTTTCTGAGTGCTTTGTTTTGAATTGTTTGTAGTTATTATTATGTTACTTTTGGTCAAAAACGGGTTCCACATTGGTGAGGCGTAGTTTCGTTTTCGGTGGATGTATTGTTTATATATGGTGGTGGATATCTGTTTATTTTTATTCATGCCCCTCGTTAACGTACCCCACCTTGTCGTGCTGGGGAGCTCAGATACCTTTTTTCAAATGTAATTTGCGATGATTTACGTTATTGTTTTTGGTTGATTTTTCCTCATCTTTTTGTGGTTGTCCTCCTTTCCATTTATGTTCTATAATATATTTTTATTTTTATTTTTATCATTTCTATTATTATTATTATTATTATTATTATTATTATTACGGTATTATTATTATTATTATTATTATTGTTATTGTTGTTATTGTCATTGTTTTTATTGTTATTCCCATTATTATTATTGTTGTTGTTATTGTTATTTTTATTTCTTGTTATTCACATTATTATTGTTTTTGTTTTTTTATTACTTATTTTTATTGCCATTTTTTATTCTTATTTCTGTCATTTTTATTCATAATTTTATTATTGTTGTCGTATTTTATGCTTACCTGTCTTTCTCCTTGCTCCTTTTTCCAGTTATTTCCCCCCCACCCCCACCCAACTTTCCGTACATTACAATTTGTATTCCAGGCCTCTTTCTCGAGGCGGCTCCTTTCCCATTCCTGGTAGCTCTCAGACCGCTATCATTGCGCTTTCTTGTGCGCATCTTAAACTTCTTCCCCCGTGGGTGAGGGTACAGAGAAAAAACCGGTTATTCTCGCCTTTCTCCGGGCCGCCTATTGTAGGGAACCCGAACCTTGGCTAACCACTGAGGAGGTTGTCCTGCACTTGGGCGAATAATCTTGGGCTGCGCGGCTATGCTGTGTATCCATGGGCCCGGAACCTGGGTTCCGGGGAGCTTTTCCGAGGCCACACCCACAGCCCTCCCCACGGGGTGGGAGATTTTGAGCTCTGGGCATGAAATGGGGGCTTTTTCAGCGGCTGCGCTCCCAGGGTGTGTTATTTTGTATTTTTCATTGTTTATTGTTATTTTTGTTTATTTATATTGCAGTGTTGAAGTAAGTTGAATTTTCTTATGAATAAAACTGCCTTTAAAATTAACGTTTTAAAGAAAGGCGATGGTCATCTTTTGACGGTCTGCGTCGGAAAATAGTGGCTCCGTTACCACTGCTGCTGTGGGGACCCTCGAGTCCCCCACCCTGTCTGCTCCTGTCCATCAAATCGCAGACCCATCAATTTCTACTCATCGACTCATGCAACCTGGTGCGGAACCGACCACCACCTCTGTTCCGGCTCCCGGTTCCTCTCTCCGCAAACATCCGGCACCTTTGTCTTCCAAGAATTCGAAATCCAGACGTGCGCCTGTTCGTCAACCGGCTTCACTTTGGTTCTCTGACCCGCCTCCGGGCGTCCCGGGTAATTATGGTTTCCCTCTCTACTTTTACTTGAGCTCTCCATCGTTTCTTCAACTAATGGCACAGAGTCCTCTCACACTCAGTGAGGCTTTAGAAGATGCCCTAGGCACTGCGGACCCAGAGGTTACACCTATGAGGAATGGCTCCCTCCTTGTCCGTGCTGCTTCAAGGAGTCAGAGCTCTACACTTGAACATCTCTCTTCGTTGGGTGGCATTCCCGTCCTTTCCACCCCAGATGCCATCAGGAATTCTTCAAAGGACACCATTTATAGCCGCCGACCCACACAAACACACACACCCGGCCCAGAGACGGCAAACTAGAACACTATATCTACATCATAGACGAACACCCTACAGCACAAGAGTCATCCATACAAGAACACAAACACATATGCCAACTAGACAGCACACATCGGTAACAAGCACCCATCGATATACAGCACCAATACAACATATTACCATCAACAAACCCACGCAAAGCGGACTCATACCCATGCACAACACAACCACACACATAACACAACAGCGAACAGCGATCCCACAACATAAGAACTGTCGCCATCGTAAATCATTTAAAAAGGAGATCTATGCCTGTCACCGATGTTTATTGATTTCCTCCAACCAGAACTGCCCCCACCAGATTGAATGTCCGACTACTACTCACTTTTAGTACTCAATTTCATCCTACCAAGATTAAGATCGGGTTTACTATTTACGCCCGTACATCCCACTCCCTAGACGGTGCTTCCGTTGCCAGAAAGTCGGGCACCCCTTGAGATATTGTCGATCTTCTCAACCGACTTGCTCGTGCTGTGGCGGTGATAATCTCATCCCCTGTAACCTTCCCCTTTGCTGTCCAAATTGCAAAGGTAGTCATTCTGCCTCTTCCATCCATTACTCTTCTTATAAACTGGAACAACAGGTTCTGGAATATTGCACCCTCCTCAAGCTTGATCGCCGGGAGGCATTCAGGCGTGCCAAGGAAACGTTATCGTACGTCCCTTCGACGTCCCTCGATCCTCCTAGGTCTAGAGGAATGGCTGGTTCTCACCTCCGCCTCTGTCATTCGAGGCTCTCCAATCTCGTTCCGACCGTCCTTCCTCAGAAACCCACTTGCGACTTCTCCCTTATACTATACAGGCACCGCCTTCTCCGAGAGTTAACTGTCCCCCTGCTTCTCCTGACATAAGCCGCACCTCCATCCTCAAGAAACCACACTTATCACTTCTCAAACCCGTGGAGAATGTTCTGCCGAAATCCACTCCCGACCTACTACCCCTCAACCCCACCTTCATCCAAAACCCCCTCCCTTGAATCCGTCTTCTCTGTTGTGTCGGTATAGGGCCTTTCTCGAAACACCATTGGTAGGCACTTCTCTCTTAAAAGGGCTGCCCCCTTTTATCCCTGGTATTATTCGAGGCGTTCACCAACTAGCCTTCCCCTCCATGAGAGTGGACCTTCATCTCGTCGACCATCCTTATCTCTTCCGTATCAGGCTTCAGACTTCTTGAAAAATTCTGCGGCCAAAACGTCCTCTGCGGCTCCCACTATTTCCTCCAAACGAACCAGTCATTATGCGCTCTTCCGCAATGAGATGGTACTCAATATTGATCCCTTGACATCTCAGGAGTTAAACGCTACAGTGGCCCTACCACTCACCACTCTTTCTTCCAGTGACTCTGAATCCTGTTCGGATTTTTGTATGAATGTTTCACTTGATTCTCATTCCTCCGCACCTCCTTATTCCGGGGTTCGCAACTCCTTGTCCCCAATGTATAGGGAGTACTCTCGGAATGATTCGCATATATCCAACTTTGAATGTAGTGCACTGCTCAATCTCAATATCGCAGCTACGGATCTGGGCATCGCTGGCTCTGTTTCGGCTGCAGTGGTCTCAGTGATCTCATGGGCTCACAATACTCTTCTGTCACTGGGTTCTGTTGCAACTTTGGTTACCATACCGTGGGATGGGGGTACGGTGGTTACCAGCCACCCTGATGTATCTAGTTTACCTGCAGTATCCGTATCAACTCTTCATCCCAACGTTGGGGCACAGTCATTGACGCTCCTAACGCCTATGCTTTATCACCTTTGCAACTGAAAGCTCCTACGGGCCACTTACGATTTTCCGCCCCATGTACTTATGTGCTTCACCTTCCATTGGTGAATCCATGTCGATGGTCTAGCAGTGGACTCACCGCCGTTCCTTTTGACATCAGTATACCCATTTGATGAATCTTTTCTGTCTACTGCAGATGCTGAGGTTGAAAACAACATGGCTTGCATCTTCGGAGACACACCTCTTTCTGGCACGGCAGTTGATGATATGCCACCTGCTGCGACCAAACCCATTTCTCTCCTCTATGACTTCCCACTTCCTCCGGGATATACTGCTCCAACTCGCCTGGGACAACGGGACCTTCGCAAGGATTTCCGTCTACATATTTCTCCTACCAATGATACGAACAACATAGGGACGATCATCTCCGATCGCTTTCCAATCTAAATATTTTTCAATGGAACACTTCTTACAATGGAATGCCGTGGTTATTATCCGAATTTTGAAGAATTGACTCGACTCATGGCCGTTTATAAACCTCGATGTATATGCTTACATACCTTCTGCGTATGACACTCGCTTAAAGTCTGTGCACAGTGCACTTTCTGATAGGGGTGGTTCAGTCATCATCGTTGACAAAAATATCGCTCACTCACCGACTCCTTTTTAAACATACCTTCATGTCATTGCAACTAGACTTCATCTGCCACAGGAACTTACAGTCTGTTAAATTTACCTGGCTGAAAGTTGCACATATTCCAAATCGAACTTAGAACGGCTTTGCCGACAGCTTCCGTGTCCTATCGTACTGCTTGGTGATTTTAACCTTCATAACTCCCTGTGGAGTAGTGACTATGTCTCCCCGGGTGCCACCTCTTTCGTGGAGTTTTTTGAAACAGTTCTCACTAAGATGCCTCAACACGGAAGTTCCCACCTATGAACGTTTTGATACGTTTAATTTGTCTTGCATTGACATCTCCTTCTGTTTGCACGTCATCCTTGACCAGTTTTCTTGGTCTCGCGTTGACATTTGTAGAAGTGACCATTATCCTATCTTATTACGGCAGCTCGCATAATGCTCAGCCTTTGAACCATTCTCCAGTTGGCTCTACGATCTGGCGGATTGGACGTCATTTTGTACATCCACTGCTTTCACAGTGTTTTCCTCCGTGGAACGACTCCCTTCTGTAACTCAGGCATTTGATATCAATTTGGGCATTATTCTCAGTGCAGTGAGATCCTACATCCCACGTTTTACAGCTCGTAAGAGATCGGCTGCTCCTTTGTGGTCCACAGAGTTCGCTTTTGCAAATCGCAAAAAGAAAAGGCTTCATAAACTGTATAAACGAATCCTAATACCACGAACTTGATACTATTCATGGCGACTGCAGCTAGGTTCTGTTGTTTAAATTGACCGGCCAGGAAGCTGTACTTTTATTCTTGTGCCTCTACTGTCAGCTTGTCAACCCCAATGTCTTCGGTTTGGAAGAGAGATCGGAAATTTTTCAGGAGACACTATGATTCCTCCATCCCAGTTCTCCAGTTTGGCCTCTCCATCTACGATACAATTTCCGCCCCAGGTCCTGTGGCAGATGCTCTTCGCTATAATTTTTCCAACAGCTCTTGTACCTCCCGGCATACGGGTCCTTTTCAACATATTTGAGCCTCTTCTCAGCAACCGAACTTCTCGGCAGTGCCGGTCGTGAACCTCCAATACAATCACTTATTCACACTGACTGAATTCACATCTGCTCTTTCTGCCTGTAATGATGGTGCACTTGGCCCAGACGGTATTTCTTATCAAATGATCAGAAGCCATTCGGCTTGGGCTTTTCTACTTTGTCTATATAATTGCATATAGGTGGGAAATTTCTTTCCCCGATTTGGTCTACCGCTTATGTTGTTCTTATCCCGAAACTGGGACTAAACTCCCTTGCTGTTGATAACCAAATACCCATTTCTCTGATCTGGCACACTTGCAAGCTGATGAAGAAAATGGTTTCCTCCCGCATTCTCCCCACCTTAAAGAGTCTTCACGCTTTCTCAAATTTTAAATTTGGCTTCCGCAAACACCGTTCAACGAACGACCTTCTTCTTTGCTTAAACCACGATGTTCGCAAGGCATTCTCCAGCAACAACATCGCCCATGCAGTATTTTTCGATTGTGAGAAGGCTTATGATACTGCTTGGAAGAATGGCATTTTAGTGAAGCTCCATTCGTTGGGCTTACGTGGGCTACTCACCCTCTTTCTTCAGTAACCTATTGCTCACAGAATCAATTCAGGTGCGGTTTTGCATGACCCTATACAGACACTTCGTCTTGGATGAAGGTGTGCCACAGGACATGGTACTGAGTGTCCTCCTCTTTACAATGGGCTTTAATGATGTGATATCTACTGTTCCTCCATCCTTCAAATGCTCCCTTTACGTGGATGACCTCACATTCTATGTAGTGGGTGCCAAGCTTCCGTGCATAGAACGACATCTTCAATATGCCATTAATGGCATCACTGAGTGGAGCGATCGTCGAGTCTTTCCTTTCTCCCCGACTAAGACCAGCTCAGATCAGCTCTGTCCTATTTCGCAGAAAGGGCCAGAGGGGTATGCATGATCTTCCCCTTAAATCTCTCACAATTTACATCAGAACCACATTCCCCAACTAACTTCCCTCCTCATGTTCGTCAGGGATTCAAGTTGTGTTGGCAGGAGTGCTAGAAGACGGATACTAGGGAGCAAAGCTCTATACTATCAAGCCAACCTTAAGGGACTAACCTTTATCGTACAGCCGCAGTCATCGCTGGAAATGGTGATCGTTCGTTTGCGTATTGACCATTTAACTCACACACTCGGCAACTACATGTCGAGGGACCCTCAGCAGGCTTGTCAGTTCTGTCGCCTCATTACTCCCCTTTCCGTTTGCCATCTGTTGGCTGATTTTACCGCCCGGATCATTCTCCTCAATAAACATTTCCCTTTTTTGCTTTCCCTACCGCCTGAAGCCAGACTTCCTATCTGCTTATTTGCATGACTTAGCTCCCCTACATGAGATTTAACTGCCATTTTGCTGACTATTCTTAGCGTTGTGTCTAGGAGTCTTCCTAGGAACGGGTTTGTTCCAGTAAGGCCGCTCCCTCCGTGAGTCGTGAAATCTTCTGTACAAGCTTTTTTTCAAAAAAAAAAAAAAAAAATTCTCTATATATTGCTGCTATTTGTAAGTTATTTCATAAAATATATGCGTATGGCAAGTATTTCAGTGAAATCCGCTTGAAAAAATCTTTTGTAGTTCAGCAGAAATTCACTGTTAAAAATTGCTGATAAAAATGCTGATTCATGATATTTGGGAAGAAATTACAGAAATTCTAAACGCCTT
>JABUQX010022659.1:22500-25000 GCA_015478945.1 Trachelipus rathkii | reverse complement strand
ATATATATTATATATATATAGTATATATATATTTATATATATAATATATATATATATATTATATTAATATTATAATAGTATTCTTATATATTTATATTAATATATATATATATATATATTTCTTTATCTTTCTCTCAAGATTGGGGGTAAGGTGAGCAACTTGTAACGGAAACAGAAAAGTTTATAGAAGAACATGACGTAAGTTGAAAAGAAAGAATCGCCCCCCCCCCTCCTCCCGGTCTACCATCCAACTCATACCCTTAATAAAAATTAACCCTAGGGTTTCACAACACAGCAACAGACCCCCCCCCCAGTGTGGTATCTGTCACGCAGAGTTTCATCTCCATGGGCAAGCTCACACTATATCTCCTCTGCACAACTCCGCGCATTCTTCACTACAATCTATGCACCTTTCTTCTTAAGCCCTCTACAAACACACATTCCTTTTGCTTTCAGAAACTCCTTTACCTACTCAATCCACTTTCTTTCTCTCCCAGTCGGTTATTTCTCAGCACACTCACCACTCTACATCGGCCTAATCAACCTGCGATCATCTATCTCTTCCATATGACCAAACCTAATCATTCTATTAACTTTACCAACATCCGCGGCTTAAAATCTAACTTTGTCTCTGTGAAGTATCATCTATCTAACCTCTAACCCTAACCTTTTGCTCCTTTTTGAGACTCAGATGGCTAAGAATCTATCCCCTAACTCGTTTAATGTATCTAACTATAACTTATTTCATATTTTCCGTCTGAAGGGTGGAGTGTGTGCCTATGTAAACATTAATACCCCTGTAACACGACACGTCTCGAGAATCTCGATCTCCTAACTTCGATGCTTTGTGGCTTCAAAATCTTTCTTCCTTTTATTCTAACAATAATCTTTGTGCTTCTGCTACTGTCTCACCTCGGGTAACCGAACAGGCACACTTTCTTGAATACTTACTTACCTCGCCACGAGGCTGTTATTCTTTCATCAAATACTCACTCGCAGCTCGCTCCTCTCATTAGGGGATTTCAATGTACACAACACTGCGATTGGTTGGGTGCCTCTCATACTGATTTAGGAGGGGAGGAGGCCGAATCATTCAGCATTCTTAACGATCTGGAGAAACTAATCAAAGAACCTACAAACATTCCGGATCGTCCTAACCAATTCTGAACACCCTTGACCTATGTTTTCAACTACTAGTTCCCCTTCTCTCTATAAATACACTACCTTCGCTCCTATTGGTAAATCTGACCACAACCTTATATCTCTTAACTTTAAAACTTTCTCTCCAACAGCTCCATCCTGCCTTAAAAGTATATTTTAATACTTTGATCGGGGTGATTGGGGCCTTGCGTCGCTTCTAAGCTAACTATAATTGAAGTTGCTTTGGCTCTGATGACGCTTCGGCTTCTGCAACTAAGGTGGGAGCTGATCGTGACGATGAGCAGTTCATTCCTCCTTCGACTAATCTTCTCTCCCTCATAACCCCATGGTTTCGATCGGTGCCTGTTCTTGCGCATTCGGCAGAGACCGCGCTTTTCGGGGTGGAAAAATTCCTCGTTCTCCTATCACTCTCGCTAATTTATCAGCTAGAAATCGTTGCAGGGAATACTTTGACGAGCAAAGCGGGCTTTCATAAAACGAAAGTGCGCTAACCTGCCTTGGTTCTCCTACTGATAAATCTTTCTGGCTCTTGCCAAAAACATCTCTAAAACTTCTGTAAATCTACCTTTTCTCCTCTTATTCGATCTGATGGCTCTGTTGGTAACTCTCCAACTGAAAAGGCCAATCTCTTCGCCTCCTATTTTCCTCTAATCCAACCCTGGACGATTCTGGCATTCCTCCTCCTCCCCTTCTCCTCTCAGGGTCCTATGTCTTTGCCCTGTGATTACTTTGATCGGTTGCCATGGGCTCCTGAGCATCTATGAACGTTAGGAAGGCGGGGGCCCGGATGGCATTCCCCGAGTTTTTGAGGGAGTGTGCTTCCGAGCTGGCCTCTCCTCTCTCAACTATATTCTCTATGTCTCAATACTAACACTTTCCCTCAGTGTTGGAAGCACGCACATGTCCAACTATTCCGAAAAAGAAGCCGTCTGATCCTTTCTAACTTCGCCCTACCAACTAGCTCTCAACCTGTATTCTTACTCTAAGATCTTTGAAACACCTTGCTCAACTCTCACTCTTAGACCATCTGGAATCTCATCTCTCTTTCGCGCATCGCCGTACGGCTTCGGCGTCGCAGGTCTACTGGTGATCTACTTTCCTCTATTTACCGATTTATGTTTTCCGCCCTTAGGAACTACGGGGAGGCTTGCGTGGTGCGCTTGACATATCCAAAGCATTTGACGGGTATGGCACGCGGTCGCTGCTCTCCAAGCTCCCCTCCTTTGGTTTCCTCCTTCTCTTTGCTTACTTATGTTAGTTTTTTTCAAATCGGTCAATATCGGCTGTTGTTGATTGGGGCGACCTTCTCCTTCCTTTTCTGTCAATAGTGGTGTTCCTC
>JABUQX010022659.1:0-17500 GCA_015478945.1 Trachelipus rathkii | reverse complement strand
TATTATATTATATATATATTATATATATATATATATAATATATATATATTATATATATATATATATATAATATAATATAATTATATATATATATATAGTATATATATATTACTATATATATATATATATATATAGTATATAATATATATGATATATATTTGTATATATATTATATATATTATATATATAATATATATATATATATATTATATATTATTATATATATATATATATATAATATATATATATATATAATATATTAAGTACTATAGTATGTTTTATATATATTATATATATATATATATATATATATATATATAATATATATTATATAGTATATAATATATATTGGTAGCATCCCGAAAAGTTCAGGCATGTAACTAGAAAACTATACCTAGGTTATACGGGAAATTAGTATTCAATTTTCTTTATCAGGAGACATATTTACCAGCAGAAATTAAAAAATCGTTGGATGTAAATCGCATTTTAAAAAAATTAAAGAATTGGCACAGAATGAAATCTTCGTTTTTGACAATTTCAAATTTAAAACTTAACCCAGTTGGTGACGAGAGTTGCCAATTGTTGAAATTTTTATTTTTTTTTAAAACCAAAACGGACAGTAAATACGGTTTATTCTAGAACGATAGATAGAGTCGGGGTTTCTCGGCCTAGCCGGGGGAACGACCGGGGGGGACCTTGTCACCGCCCTCTGTCCCTGCCGTCCGGCTGAAACCCCCTAAGAAAGGATATAAAAAGAAAATAATATTTTCTCAATTATATTATAAAGCGACATTTGGCAACTTTTCTCTCGAGACTGGAGCTTTCAAGGTCTTTCAAGTCGATCAGAGCCTGCACTTTTTACTAATATTAATATGGAGTTATTAATAAATATTAGAATAAATTAAATTTTTTTTTTAATTTCTGCGGTAAAAATGTCTCCTGATTAATAAAATGATATTTATTTTCGTGTATATGTTATAGTTTTCTAGTTACATGCCTGAACTGTTCGGGATGCTGGCCTATATATATATTAGTGCCTATATATTTCTGATAAGAATAGACCAGCAAGATACAGCAAAATTTCATCACTATTGGAAGAATAGGAAGAGTTTTCATCAGACGACTATTTATCAGGGGAATCTGAAAATGAGTCGAGCTCACAGGAAGATGAAGACAGTGATATTGAAGATGAAGCATCTGCACTCTACAGTATTGGAAAATGAGTCAGAGTGGTCTGAAGTTAGTTCATCTTTTGTTCCAAAATTTACAATTTCTAACAAAATAAATTGGTTTGTACTTGCTGATATCAACAGGTCATCAACTGTTTTGGATATATTTTTGAATTTTCCCCTAGAAGTTTGTTAATTTTCATTTCACAGTGTACAAATAAATGAGCGGTTAAAATTATATGGGGAAGAAAAAGACTTTTTAGTTTCTCCAACTAGCGTTGGAGAAATAATGATTATTTTGAGGATTTCAATTATAATGGGTTATGTCAGACTGCCAAAAATGGAATTGTATTGGTCTCTGAAGCAATCAGTAGGTAATATTGCTATCAAAAATGCAATGTCAATGGATATAGCTAGATTGCTTCTGTCAAAGTTATATTTCAACTGCTCTCAAAAACATGCATGGGTAATTTATAATGATATACATTATAAAAAAAAACTCTATTTTCAACATAACTAATTGATTTAGGAGAAGAGCTTATTGAGAAAGGGAAATCTGAGGCAGACATTAGTAGAAAGAGAAGCTTTGGGAGACCCTCAAAAAATGTAAGTTTATGAAGCATGTTGGAAGCAATTTCCCAATAGAAGGAGAAACGAGAGGGAGATGTGCTAGATGTGACCAAAGAAAAATAGAAAAAAGGACAAAGACAATTTACCGAGAATGCCATGTTGCTGCATATATAAGATCCCGTGTCATGACTGTACAAGTATATATATATATATAATATATATATATATATATATATATATATATATATATATATATATACTATATATATATTATATATATATATTATATATATATTATATATATATACTGTGTATATATAAGAATAAAGTATAGGTTTATTTTCAAAATGTCCTAGTATAAAGTTTAGGTTTATTTTCAAAATGTCCAAATTATATTCATCTATATACTAGAAATTATAAATTTTTTTGTGAGGATTAATTTTTTTATTTGAATAAAATTTGAGCTTACTTTGTTTTAGAACCTTCTTATGAAAAGTAAGTGTAAAAATTGCAAATGGTTCATTCACAAAATATTTTGATATGGAAGTAAATAGCACTAAAGGGACACTTTAGTCCCACACAATAGTGCTAGTGGGACACTTAAGTCCCACTTTATAGTGCTAGTGGGACACATATGTCCCATCAAAAATTTTAATGATAGGATGAAATCACGAATTTGGGCAAAACATATGTTTATGTACTCATCAAAAGATGCAGGAAAACCATTTGTTCAAGTTTCTAAACTAATCCTGCAAAAGTCGCGTCGAAAGGGATAAACTAATGTCTGGAATAAGAGGTATAGATCTAAATTAAAGTTAGGTTTGAGAAGAATTGATAAAATGAGGAGTGAACACATTAGGGAGTTTTGTGATCTGAAGAAAGAGTAAATGAGAGAGTAAATGAAAGTACATTAAGATGGTTTGGTCATGTGGAAAGGATGGATGGTAAAGATGGATAATAGTCGGTTGGTTAAGCGGATATATAGTGGTGAGAGTGCTGGGAATCGACCGGTTGGGAGACTGAAGAAAAAAGTGGATTGAGGTAGTAAATGAATGCCTGAATGAGAGGAATGTAAGTTTGGCATTGGGGGAACGAAAGGTGCATGTTAGGAGTTAATGGCGGGGTTTTGTGAGGGGCTATGGTTGTTACCCAAAAGATGACCCCTATATTGACGAGATGTCACAGTGAGGGTCCGTCGCGGTCTCGTGAAGCCATATGGTGGATATTTCTGACTACGACGAGTTCTTACTTACGAGCATCAAGGGGGTGGGAAGGATGGGCTTTCTTTTAAACTTGCATCATATTCTTCTACTACTTTTCTGTTTTCGGTGCATGTGACGCACCTTACCTCCCGTTAATGGGAAACAATCTGGGTGATGATGATGATGATGATGATGAAGATGATATTATATATATATATATATATTTACAGTATATATATATATATATATATATATATATATATATAATATATATAATATATATATAATATATAAATATATATATTAATATATAATATATATATATATAATATTTACAAAGATTATATATATATTATATAATAATATATATATATTATATATATTATAATTATATATATATATATATATTATATATATATAATATATATATATATATAATATATATATATATATATATATATTACTATATATAAAATATATAATATATATATATATAATTTATATATATATATATATATATATATATATATAACTTCTTCATTCGATTCCATTGATTATTATTTATTTTGGCACTTTTCACACCCTTTATAAATCGGAAGAAGATTAAAAACTTTCGCACGAAAAATTTCACACCTCTCTTAAGGAAAAAAAATACATACACACTAACAAAAAAAATCATATATTATTAAAACTTTTTCCCCATCGCTTTTAGACATTATCTATGATTAAGTCTTATTTTCGCTTTATTTTATACCTAATATACTATATATATAATATATATTATATATTATATATATATATATAAGTAATATTAATATATATATGTATGTATATGTGTATATGTATTATATATATATATTATATATATATTATAACCGGATGGAATGTTCAAAACCAGGTTACAATAAGTCTTCATATCTAAGTGGGGGTTCAAGAATACAAGAGACATTTTCCATTATTATAATTACACACACACATCAAAGAAAATATATTATTTAATCAAATATTTAAAATCCTAACTCTCTATCTAAACCTATCTAAAATATATACGTAAAAAAAATGTCATTAATAAATATCTTTGCACCTTAAATTTAAGCAGTACATTAAACAGTATTTTGCACACCAACTACCACTACGGATTCCGATCCGATACATTTATGTAAATCATCAATAAAAGAGTCAATGTTTCTCTTAACGAAAGTATTATATACATTAATAAAAACCTTAAAGAAACCTTAGTTACTACGTAACTTTTGATATCGGTACCCTCCAAGTCTTCTTTATTATAGGGAGTGCTATATCGGCACCCTCCAATTCTTCTTTAGTGGTGTCCACACCACCTGAGCTCCACCAATAACTTTGGCTCCGCACACCAGCTTTGCACCGGATCCACAACAGGTTTGCAACAGTTCCGCACCAGGTCTCCAATCGGTTTTGCACACCTGCTTCCATACTAGGTCTCCAACAGGACTCCATATTGGGTCTGCAACAGGACTCCATACTAGATTGCAACAGGTCTCCATACTGGACTCCATACTGGACTCCATACTGGACTCCATACTGGACCCTAAAACCAAAAAAGTCCAACGTCAAATATATATACTTTTTAATACGTATAATAATAACAAATAATAATAATAATAATAAATAATAATAATAATAATAATAATAATAATAATAATAATAATAATAATAATAATAATAATAATAATAAATCGTAGCCTGCTACAATCTATATAAATCACATCCGTACAACAACATTTACGCTAACCACTTTCGTATCTGCATTCGGACACGCAAATATACTAATAAAAATAAAGATGAAGTTTAATAATAATAATAATAATAATAATAATAATAATAATAATAATAATAATAATAATAATAATAATAATATACACCTTAATTCTCAACTCGAGTAACCTATACTTAATGTCTTTAAAATACTGGGTTAATTCACTTTATTTTATAAACGTAAAACTTAAACAAAACTTACCCGATTCACGGGACACGAATAACTCCATATAATTTCCATTAAACTCCTTTGTCAAATTTGCTCCAACCACCTACATCACCTGATCCAGAGCACCATTCTGCCAATAACGATCAACACTTAAGCACCTCCATGATTGTCTGCCAAAACGTATCTGATTTTCGTTCTCAAATTTCTCCCGTATCACAACTTTCATTGGGAGTTTACTTGGTTTATAAACCAACTTATTATATAACTCCCCCTTCAAGATTGCAACGCAATCTTAAAAAGAAAAAAAAATACACCACCATACCATCAACCTTTGAGAAACGAAAAAAAAAAAATTCGCCAACAACAAAAAAAATTTTGGCAACTCAAAAAAAAATTTTTTCTCTACTTACAGTTTTTGTAGATTCCACACCTATGCTCTCTCACTACCTGGTATACCGAACCCACCACTTGAAGACGCCGAACGAGCCACCAAAATAAGTTCTCCTCTCCAAGGCCGATCCCCAAACTCTACGACCACAAATAACCAGCGATAGCGCAATGTTGCCAAAAAGAGATAATATAATCTTCATATCTAAGTGGGGGGTTCAAGACCAAACCCAAAGAGAATCTCTATACCCATCTACTCCATATCAATTACCACAACCACACATACAAAAGAAATAATCCATATAATATATAAAATATTTCACACCCATAACACTTAACTTAACAATAATCTAAAACCTATAATATAAAATATATAGATAAACATGTTCAATTTAATACAATTATACTTTGCCACCTTAAAATAAGCAGCTTACATTAAACAGTATTCTTTGACACCAAACTACCACTACGGATTTCCGGATCCGATAACATTTATGTAAATCATTTCAATAAAGAGTCAAATGTTTTCTCTTAACGAAGTATTATATTACATTTAATAAAACACCCTCTAAAGAACACCATCTAAGTTACACCTAACCACAGACTAACTCTTGATCACTAACGGTACCCTCCAAGCTGGTCTTCTGTAAACACAAGTATCACTAGGAAAGATGGCACATATATCACGCGCAACCCATACCAAATATCAGTTCTTTAAGTAGGTGAATAAACACATTTCCACCGGAGCTCTACCGAATAACTTTGCTCCGGGCACACCAGCTTTGCACGCGGATCCACAACAGGTTTGCAACAGTTCCGCACCAGGTCTCTCCAAATTCGGTGTTGCAGCACCTGGGCTTCCATACTAGGTCTGCCAACAGGGACTCCACGTAGTTGGGTCGGTGCAAACAGACTCCATACTAGATGTGCACAGGTCTCGCATACTGTGAATTGCAAAAAAATCGGCGCAAAACGTGCTAATCTCCTCGTGAGGGAGGGCTTAACCATTACTATAAATTATAATTTATACTACTTGACAAGAGAAAAGAAAGAAAATCACAAGTTTAATCTTCAATTGACAACCTTACTTAAATTGTAAATACTTTTTAAACAACAAATGATATCTAATATATATTGATAATATTGACACATAATTAATTATTAAATATTATTTTAATCTAATCTGAAAAGACAAAAAAAAAAACAAACAAAAATTGAAAAAAAATATTAAATTAGAATAAATTCATTAATATTATTAGATATACCCAATCTCAAACCTGCCATCCATAAAAACCGTAATATAAAGTAAATAAACAAATAAATTTAAAAAAAGAACAAAAAATAAAAAAAAAAAACAACAAAAAAAATAGGACGTAAATGAGTATTATCGCATACGATTATCGAACAAGTCTCCATACTGGACTCCATACTGGACTCCATACTGGACCCTAAAACCAAAAAAGTCCAACGATATATATAAATACTTTTTAATACGTATAATAAATAACAAATAATAATTAATAGATAATAAATAAAATAATAATAATAATAATAATAATAATAATAATAATAATAAATTAAATAATAATTAATAATACAATCGTTAGCTGCTACAATCTATATTTAAATATCACATCCGATACAAACATACATTTACGGCTAACCACTTTTTCGTATCTGCATTTCGAGACACGCAAATATCTTAATAAAAATAAAGATGAAGATAATAATAATAATAATAATAATAATAATAATAATAAATAATAAAATAATAATTAAATAATAATAATAATAATAAAATAATATTACATCTATAAATTCTCAAACTCATTGAGTGATAACTTATACTTAATGTCTTTAAAATACTGGGTTAATTCACTTTATTTTATAAACGTAAAACTTAAACAAAACTTACCCGATTCACGGGACACGAATAACTCCATATAATTTCCATTAAACTCCTTTGTCAAATTTGCTCCAACCACCTACATCACCTGATCCAGAGCACCATTCTGCCAATAACGATCAACACTTAAGCACCTCCATGATTGTCTGCCAAAACGTATCTGATTTTCGTTCCCAAATTTCTCCCGTATCACAACTTTCATTGGGAGTTTACTTGGTTTATAAACCAACTTATTATATAACTCCCCCTTCAAGATTGCAACGCAATCTTAAAAAGAAAAAAAAAATACACCACCATACCATCAACCTTTGAGAAACGAAAAAAAAAAAATTCGCCAACAACAAAAAAAATTTTGGCAACTCAAAAAAAAATTTTTTCTCTACTTACAGTTTTTGTAGATTCCACACCTATGCTCTCTCACTACCTGGTATACCGAACCCACCACTTGAAGACGCCGAACGAGCCACCAAAATAAGTTCTCCTCCTCAAGGGCCGATCCCAAACTCTACGAAGCCACCAATATAACCGGATGGAATGTTCAAAACCAGGTTACAATAAGTCTTCATATCTAAGTGGGGGTTCAAGAATACAAGAGACATTTTCCATTATTATAATTACACACACACATCAAAGAAAATATATTATTTAATCAAATATTTAAAATCCTAACTCTCTATCTAAACCTATCTAAAATATATACGTAAAAAAAATGTCATTAATAAATATCTTTGCACCTTAAATTTAAGCAGTACATTAAACAGTATTTTGCACACCAACTACCACTACGGATTCCGATCCGATACATTTATGTAAATCATCAATAAAAGAGTCAATGTTTCTCTTAACGAAAGTATTATATACATTAATAAAAACCTTAAAGAAACCTTAGTTACTACGTAACTTTTGATATCGGTACCCTCCAAGTCTTCTTTATTATAGGGAGTGGCTATATCGGCACCTCTCCAATTCTTCTTAGTTGGTGTTCCACACACTGCACCTAGCTCCACAATAACTTTTTGGCTCGCGCACACCAGCTTATGCACCGGATTCCACAACAGGGTTTTGCAACAGTTCCCGCACCAGGTTCTTCCAATCGGTTTTGCTAAACACCTGCTTCCATACTTAGGTCATCCACAGGACTCCATATTGGGGTCTGTCAACAGGACTCCATAACTAGATTGCAACAAGGTTCTCCATACTGGACTCCATACTGGACTCCATACTGGACTCCATACTGGACCCTAAAAACCAAAAAAGTCCAACGTCAAATATATATACTTTTTTAATACGCTATAAATAATACAATAATTAATAATAATAATTATGAATAATAAATAATAATAAATAATAATAATAATAAAACAAATAATAATAATAATAATAAAATAATAATCGTAGCCGTGCTACAATCTATATTAAATCACATCCGTAACAAACAAAACATTACAGCATAAAACCACTTTCCGTATAGCATTCGGCCACGCGCAAATATACTAATATAAAAAAGATGAAGTTTAATTAATTAAATAATAATAATAATAATAATAATAATAATAATAATATAATAAATAAATATAATAATAATAATTAATAATAATAATAATTAATACACCTTAATATCTCAACTTTCGAAGAAAACCATATACTTTAATGTCTTTTAAATACTGGGTTAAATTCACTTTTATTTGTATAAAACGTAAAACTTAAAACAAAACTTACCCGATTCACGGGACACGAATAACTCCATATAATTTCCATTAAACTCCTTTGTCAAATTTGCTCCAACCACCTACATCACCTGATCCAGAGCACCATTCTGCCAATAACGATCAACACTTAAGCACCTCCATGATTGTCTGCCAAAACGTATCTGATTTTCGTTCCCAAATTTCTCCCGTATCCACAACTTTTCATTGGGTATTTAACATTGGTTATAAGACCAACATTATTATAATAATATAATTATATATATATATAATATATATATATATATATATATATATATATATATTCAAAAACATATATATAAGCATAAAGATGAAAGTTAAAGAAAAATGAAAACTTTACACTTTAATAAAGAGAGAACAGATGGGAGACTGGCGCAACGTTTCGGCACTTAAAACGTACACTCTTCAGATTCCCAAATCAAAGACAAATGAGACAAGAATTCAGAAGAGGTTAAAAAGGTCTCATCACTAACAATTTTCTAAATTCAATTTTCACACTCAATTTTTAATACTAACTATGATGCAAATATCTGCTTACTTACTGCCTTTTTCAAAACTCAATTGTTTCAGGATAGTATATTATTTTTGTCATTAATAATATTACAAACATAACTATTAATTTATCCTCTTCATCGTATCGTATAACACATTTTATGTATACCATTCAATGTTCCCTCAGTAGTATACCTAAGGATCGGGACGACGTTATCTAACCGCAAACCGCAGAACTGATAAGGAGGCGAAGAATAGAGAGACTTCAAAGGATGCCGCCATAAAAAGCGTCACTTCTTAAAGTGACCGCGAAAAATGCTTACAGTGGCCTACTAGATAGCTATTAGGCATTTATATCCTATAGGAATATAGGCTATAGGTATATAGATTAAAGGCTATAGGCTATATGATATAGGCTATATATATTCTAGCTTCTAGCACGTGCCGACCTATATTGTAGGAATACACCGCAGTCTTAGTGTCTAAACCCTTAGGTTATTGGGCACGAGTGGAAAAATCGATTGGATGTTACATTAGAAGGTGCTATGGGATGCTTCCTTTACTATGCATGTATTATTTACCATACTCCCCCTTTTCTAGCCTTTTCTAGCATGAGACATCGTTCTCCTATTACGTCATCCGAATACAACCAGTATAAGTGCCTACCTCCTTAGGTTATTTGGGTACGGGAGTTCGATGTTGATGTATAGTAAAGATGCCTTAGATGATGTCTTCCTTCATATGATGTTAGTATCCCTACCATCCCCCTTTTCTAGCCTTTTCTAGCATCTAGCATGTCATGTCCTACATCATAGAATGACATGCGTATTAGTGTTATTTACTAGGTTTATAAGGTAGTGAGGGTCGAATGGTTTGATATATTAAGAATGATTGCTGGATGCTTCCTTCTACGAGTTATTACCCCACTCCCCTTTCTAACCCTCTAGTACGATATATCGTAATGAAAAAAAATTGTGACAGAACATATCAGCAATAAGACATCGATTAGTATCAAGTAACGACACTGCTGAATCGATATTTCTGTGGTTTACGGATGTGGATCGATTCACTCTAACAAGAGTTAGTATTAGATATTACCCTACCCCCCTTGATGGCGATTGCAATCCAACATGCAAAAATTGGCTTATTTGTCAATGTTGCAATAAATATTGTTGCAAACAAAATTTGAACAATTTTGCCCAAATTTATTTGCTAACTATTTTAGCAACATTGTAATTGCAACATCGTATATTTTATAGCGTATTAAAACACGTTTTAATAGGGTCAAATTATAGTATTTCGGGTGGCGTAGATATGTCTTATTTCCTTGGGCTTCTACGACGCGATTGGATCAAAACCCGAGGCTCTGCCGCCCCGCACCGCGTCACATCATCTTTTTCGCTTTTTGCCGTCTCGAATCTTTTTTCTATATCTCAGCTACCTTTTTTTTCTGACTATCACATTTTCGAACCTATGTTAGAACCCGCAGCCAAAACTGATAGTGTCTTCCATGGGTGAAGTATAATATATATTTATATATATAATATATTAATATTATATAAATAATTAAATTATATAATTATATATTATATATATTATTATATAAATATAAAATATATATATATATATATATATATATATATATATAATATATTACCATCTGAAAATATTCGCGGGGACCCTTCGTGTGTATCTCCCCCTTAATTTTGCCTCCCTTTAACCCCCCTTTAGGTAGCTTAGCCTCTTTTTGCATACGTTTTTGACCTTGATATTTCGGTTCTTTGACCTTGATTATTATTTAGGCACTTGTATACTGTGGATTCAAGACACTGAAATCTTGACTTGCATAAATAGAAATACGTGATCGCGCGACTTCAAGTGGAGATAAGTCGAGCACATGTAGGTATCTGACGCAGTATTCTGTTGTTGAGAAAAACTGTCTAACAATGAAATGGTCATGTATGTATCTGCCCCAAATTTAGAAAAGAGATATACAACATGATAATGCTAACAAATAATCCAATAAAACACCTCACACAAATACCACCTACACACACACACAACTACCACAAAAACACAAACACACACAACACGGACACAAACAGCAAACAAAACAGACACACAAACAACACACACACACAAGCAAACACTCACACACACACAACTCAGCATTACTTTTAGATGACATCAACTTTAATACCGTACAACATTTGCATGCATCAAACATTATAAAGTACCTGAGTTGATGCCTCAACATTCCTAGATACCTACAACCTCCTATTAGATACTCAAACTTTATGATACCTCAGCTTTTGAGTGCCTTCAAACTTTCCGAACCTACACGAACTTTAAGAATTAAACCTTATAAGCTTTGATGGTCTCAACTTTGATTAACCCCATCTATATAGAAAGTAACTCAAACTCGGATTATAGTTCTCAAAAACTTTGATGACTCATTCTTTTTTAATGTCTCAGCTTTGATGACTCATCTTTAGTGACTCCAGGGAAAAAGAAAGAAGGAGAAGAAGGAGGAGTAAGAAGAAAAGAAAAAGAAGAAGAGAAGAAGAAGAAAGAAGAATTAGAAGAAAAAGAAAGCCGGAAGAAATGAAGAAAAAGAAAGAAAGGAAATAAGAAGAAGAAAGAAGAAGAGGAGAAAGAAGAAGAGTATTTTTAGTTAGAGGTCGTATACACACTACTCAGATTCTTACATGTTATTATTTTTTATAAATCAGAAGTCTTAATATAATATTAATAGAAAAAGCTATTTCATTATTCCAAAGATTAATAGATTAAAGTATAGACAGTAAAAAGTGATAAAGGTTAAAGTTACAATTCATATTGAAGGTATAAGATTTTAACAGTTCTTCATGTATAAATACAAATGGTTTTAAAAACACTTTTGTCGCTTTGAAAAACAATTTTCGGTATTTTTGAAAAAAACATTTTTGTTTTGTAGAAAAACATTTTTGTTTTTTGAAAAACATTTTTGAAAAAAAACATTGTTTCTAGAAAAAAAAGTTGTCAAAATTTTGCTTCACGAAAAAAACATTGATTTTAGGGGCATGCATAATAGCATTAAAGCAGTAAAACACTACAGCAAAACGAGCCACCAGGGGGGTCCCAACACCCACCTCATCCCATTCATGTTTACTGTTTTACTGCTTTTACTCATAATATATATATTTAATAAAAATTATATAAACCCTCACTTAAATTTCATTGTTACAAACAATGATAAAAACAAATATTCATGAAATAGGTACACCAGTTTATATTCTCTGCTACCTACATAAAAACAGAATAGCATAATAATAATAAATATTTGACATACATAAAATAAAAATAAGTTCTATGTATGAACATAACATATAATTGGATGAGCGTAAAAACAAGATTTTTTTTGAAAAAAATAATATATTACTAGAAAAAGTGATATATTTAAATATTAAAAGAAAAAAAATAATAATATAGACTTATATATAAATAAAATAAAAGAATAATTAATATAAATATATAATAAAAATAACTACTCTAGAACCAAATCACTACCTCATATAGTAACATCACTATTATCAACCAAATAAACTATATATAAGGTAATATTAATAATATATATACAATATATATATTAATATATATATTATATATAAATTATAATAAGATTTATAATGTATATAATATATTATTAATTACCAATATAATATTTATCAACAGAGAATATTACCAATAGATATGTTAACATTAAAAGGATATCTCTCTCACAATATTACAGAACCACATTACAATACACAAGTTTTATAAATAATATATATATAATATATAACTATATCAACGTATATTTAAATATACAATATACAATAGATATATATATATATATAATAAACATACCTAATTATAAAATATACAATATTATAATATATATGATATATATATATATAAATAGAACATAAATAAAATAAACTACACAAACTTAAATATATATTAACGAGATATACAATGTTGTTTACATACAGATATCTTTAAAATATTACAGAGCAACAGTTATAAATATAATATAAATATATATATAATATATAAAATATAATATATAATATTATATGAATATATATAATATATATTATATAATATAATTAAATATAATAATATATATATAGAATATAAATAAATATATTATATATATATAATTATAAAAATATATATATATATATATATATATATTAAATAACATATTGCGCAGAACAAACATGGGATGAATGTAATGAAACTGTTGACATTCTCTATATATAAGTCTCCAAACCTCCTATTCCTTTTGAAATAACATAGTAATAAATATCTCGAGATGCACCAACCATTCTTCAGCATATTCAGGCTCTATAGATTGCATTGATTCTCATGCCAAAGAGAAGAAAAGTATTCAAACATTAGTGTCGTCAGCAAGCTGCTATACATTCTATTATAAGGTTTTCCCAATACCTCAGTGTAAATTTTATAAAACAAAATCCATAGGCTAGATGTATTAATTCGTCAAGATTATTTAGTCGAATCAATTGGTCCAAGAATGCAATTATTATTTCTTCTTTTTATTATTAAACTAAGGATTGGTTAATATTCTCATTGCGAATGATTAAACAGAACCCTTTACTTAGTATAGTATGAATGTGTATAGCTTGAGTAAGGTTTCCAGAATTATAACGTTACATATCAATAAATTTAACAACTTATCGCATATATTTGAACAGCCACATCATATTCTAATAAATACCTCTCTCTCGCACTCGTTTCAATGTGGAATATTTCACTATACTACGTAATGTATCAGATTCTACAATACGCAGCCTTACCATTTCTTTATCCACATGGTGTCGTAACCTGACAGAAGGAATTCTTCAACAGAACTGAACTTTGCATAAAAAATGTACAAATAAATTGATCATTACCTAGGCTATGTAAACGATACCTATTAGAGATTTACGAATAAATAAAAAAAGATACTAAGCTTCGGGAAAATTAACAAAGGTCCTCGTAAAAATATGTTAGTTAACAAGTTGGGGAGTGTGAAAAGAAGCCATGGTGTTAGCTCAGTTTGAAAATATCGTACTGAAGAAACTTTGTATATAAAACAATCTCAAATTCATATAGCATTAAAATATATATTTTTCAACCAAAATCATAAGATAATGTAAAAACAAGGTTAACAAATAACCGCCTTAGTACAAACTCAGAAAGTTCATAATAACACGACTCTATTACTTGAATTCGACAAGCTATAAACATCAGCATTTACAGAAGGATGTCAGGCTCAGATGACACCTACGCTGCCACAGAAATAAGATGTATGGCAAAGGAGGTCATAATCATCAGTAAAATGTTAAACAAATGCAGAAACAAATGATGCTTGCACAAACAGCCACAAAAACAAAACACGTATTATTAAAAACGAAACAAAAACACAATTTATAATTAAATAAGTAATAATAATCAATAATAATAATAATAATAATCTGAATAATAATAAAATGAATAAATAAAATTAAATTAATTAATATCTAATAATACTCCCGTGATATAGTTTAGAAATATAAGTTATATCTACACATATATAGAACGGTCGGAAACTATATATATATATATATATATATATATATATATATATAGTATAATAAAATATATTTATATACTAGTTTAATATCATATATATATAATACCCTAGATATATATATATATATATATATATATATATATATAATATATATATATACTTATATATATATATCTTCGTAACATTTCCCTACCATGAATGCGGGGCTTACGGGAGGACATATAAGAAGTTATCGGTTCAAAGTCCTTACACAACCATCTCGCCAGATTACTTCGTTATTAGATATAATATTAATTTTTCAATATACCTAACTCCATCCCAGAAGATACCACTCCGATGCTAACGTTTCTCTTTCCCTGACACATAACCATATATGTTTGGGTCAGGAATCATTTCACGTAAGGGATCTCAAGCTGACGATAAAGCGTAATGAACATCTACGAAGCTAAGAAACTGATTAATCTATATTTTTTCCGAATCTTTAGGTAACAGTTTTTTAAAATAGATAATAAATAATAGCCTCGTTATAATATATAATATGACGTGCAGAAAATACACTAACTCGGTTAACTTCTCTGTTATTACGCAACTGTTTTAAAACATTTTCCTTCTCAGAAACTCGTACCCATATATTTATTCTGCGGATGTGCCTCTACATAGAAGTGACCCCATGATATTAGATGGGGTTAAATAATTCCTGATCTTCGCGTCTCTGCCATATTCTAATATTCATATCATCCGTTTCTAGATATTTAGAGGAGGTTAAAGTTAAAAGTTTCTTATCATCATGATTTCCACCCCCACTGATAACTATCTCCCAACGATTTAATACACAGTGTGACTTAAGTGTTTCATTCACCCATTCTTCCAGTCACGCAAAAATGGCATACACAAATACAGATAATTCGTCTGGAAACTCATAAAAACACGTCGGTGATATTCCATATAGGTCACTATCTCATCTAAGTACCATCGCACCGTATCGGCATCCTCTATGGATAATATACCAGAAGGATATCATCAACTTTAATCGAACACTATGATTTACGTCAATGCATCAAATGTCATCGCTATAGAGGTGTAATTATCAAGACGAACCATTCTAACTGTAGGAATATACATTCACAGGAAATAAGAAACACTTTTAAGACAGAGCATCCAAGAGCCTTCTACCACAGATTCAACATCACTAAAACGAAATAATGAGCGCTAGAAATGAAGTTTGCGAAGAAAGAATAATAGGTACTATTACTGGAATCCAAACACAAGTCTAAGAGATAACGGGATATATTCAACCAATCACGCGAAAGGATATAGAATTAGTCAAGCATACACCAGAGATAGGGCATAACTACATAAAGATCAAAGGATATGCCCAACATGAAACAACAGACAACTCCACAGTAACTCTACACTCGTACGTCACTATATATACATACATATATAAAACTTAATAAAAAAATATTATATTATATATATATGCATAATAATAATACCTATTAGATAGATAAAATGAAGTCTATAGTAGAATAATATTAAGGTAGTTTAATATTTATATATACTCAAACTATCAAAAAATAGAAGATAAGTGATCCAAATAAATACTAAAAAAAACAATAATAGTACTAACTATATATATATGGTAAACTAAGTACATAGGATAGGCCCACACTATCGTTAAATAAAAGAAAAATCACAAGAGAAAATAAACAAAATAAAACAACTTATATAAAATATCTAAAGGGCAAACATATACCGTACTCTCTCTAAATACAACACACACCGACCAAAAAGTTACACGGAGAGACCACCCCAGGTTTCACCCCTGTCTAGATTGAATTGAATCCTCCAGGGGTATCTAACCTTTCCGAAGGGCGTGTAAAGCATAGGCATACCCTCCGAGGAGGTATTAGCCTCTGCCTTCGTGAGTGATTTAACCACCCTTGGAGTTAGATTCATTACATCTAGCAAGGGTGAAACCCTGGGAGTGTCTCTCGGTTGAGAAGAGGAATTCTAATAAAGTATTTTATTTATGTAATGCTTATTTTTGGATTTCTTTTTATTTATTACATTATGTGGGTCCTTATCCTATGTACATGTTTACCCAATATATAATAAATATATATAAATATATATAATATATAATAAATATAATAAATATATAGAATATATATAATAAATAAATAATATAAATATTATAAAATAATATAAATATATAATTATATATAATGAAGACTTTGGATGGCTGTTTTCAATGGTATTGACATTTAATCTCATATTATCTATATTTGCCCCTTAACTCTTAGTGATTAGGCTGAAAACTATCCTATACCTTTCGTGAATTGGATTTGTAAATATTCCCTTATCTCTATAGACTTGTGTATTGTTTCCAGTAATATTACAAATTTCTTTCTCTCGAAACTTATATATTTTCCCATTACGTCTATTTCGTTTTTATTATTTGAATCAGTAATAGGTAGAAAAG
>JABUQX010022658.1:0-25675 GCA_015478945.1 Trachelipus rathkii | reverse complement strand
ATACATATATACTATAATATATTTCACACAGTGTCATCCAACCCATTACTTCTCTCACAAACACCGGCCAGCAGCCCTCCACTTCAAATCGTGACTAGTTGCCAAAGGTGAAGAAAGCCACCCTATCATCAACTACGCAAACTACGTAGATGGAGCACAGACGAGGCTTTAAAGTGAAGAGATTAAATCAGCAGGAAACACCGAGTGAGAGGATTCCTCAGGAACAGAGGTGGCAGAAGGCAAGGAAGCACGCATGCGGAACAAGCCTGGAGTTACCAATATCAACACAAAAACTTGTGCGCGGACACAGCACCCCTTGTGCTACGAGGCGTCGTAAAGGTGGTGGTACGCGAGTGATAAGCTCGCCTCGAGCACCTGCCGCTGCAGCTTACTATAGAAAAGAGATAAAAGCACCAACATCGCGCCGTAAAGATAGAGGGTCAAGTGAACTGGAAAGTAACAGCAAAACAGTTTATAAGCCTTTTGCCTTTGCCTCGACCCTATCCTAAAGCCGTATTGAGAGCAGTACTCATACAAGGGCGGATGAGGGCCCTTGTATAGCTGGAAGCAACTGAGAAGAGGAAAAAAGGGCTCGCAGTCTAAACAGAACTACTTCCAGTTCTTTGACGCCGCTCTAGCAACCGTTGTGCCATGTCGAGGTTTCCAAGAACACACCAACGATCACATTTTTTTTCAAGTTAATTGTAAAGGCCAGGCTGTTTCTATACACTTGTCAATAGAGAGATGACGAGAGAACCCGTTGAAAAAGAGATTAGGAATAGTTAGAAGGGATGTCCTTAGAGAGGGAGATTTGTAAAGTTGGGTTTTTAAAGAATTTTAATTTGCACCAAGGTTCGAAGCGAACACCAACACCCTGAAATTCTATCAGAATCAGCGAGATAGGAAATTGGAAGATGAAGACGAGACGGACACATTACTAGCAAAGTAAACAGACGGAGCAGCCAGAATCTGAACATGACGTCTGAAGACACTGAAGGCGTCTTGAAGTTCGATCGGCATACGAGTGGGTAGAGTTAGATGTGCAGATGAGAAATACATTAATGAAAAGTAGGAATAAAGTAGGAGATAATTAAGACAGAACCTGAGGAACACCACTTATGACAGAAAAAGAAGAAGTCGCCCCATCAACCAACACGGCCGATATTGAGTGATTTGAAAGAAAACTAAATGAATTAGCAAAGAGAAAGAGGAAACCCAAAGGAGGGAGCTTTGGAGAGCAGTGACGCGTGTCATACCTGGTCAATGCCTTGGATTATGTCAAGCGCCACCACGCAAGTCTTCTCGTAGTTCCTGAGGGCGGAAACCATAAATCGGTTAGATAGGAAAAGTATATCGCCAGTAGACCTCGAGCTCGAAGCCGTACTGGCGATCGGAAAGAAGTTGAAATTCCCAGAAAGTTGAGAAGGGTTGAGAAGGGTTTCAAAGATCTTAGATGAATACAAGTGAGAGCTTAGGGCGATAGTTAGAAGGATCAGAGCGGCTTCCTTTTTTTTCGGAACAGGTTGGACTGTTGCGTTTCAACACTGAGGAAAGTATTAGTATTGAGACATAGAGATATAGTTGAACGAGGGGCGGGGTCAGCCGGAAAGCACACTCATCAAACACTCGGGAGGACTCCATCCGGCACCCGCCTATCTAACGTTCCATTAGATTTCAGGAGGCCCAGCACCGATCCAAATGCTAACACAGGCAATGGGCATAGGAACCTAAAGAGAAGGAGGAGGGAGGCAGGAGTGCAGAATCGTCTAGGCGTTGAGTTAGAGGGAAAATAGGGAGGCCGAAGAGATTTTTCTTTTCAGTTTGAAGAATTAGCAACAGAACCACACGATCGAATAAGAGGCGGAAAAGACAATTCTACATTTTTTTTAAAGAACAGATGTTAGAGCCATAGGATGATATTTTGAGGGTTGAGAAGAGACCTTTAAACTCCGCTAGGCAGAATCAAATAGAGGTTAGCGCACTTTCGTTTTTGATGAAAGCCACGCTATATTGCTCGACGTAAAGAGATATCTCTATTCAACCCTAAATCCCCCTCATGCAGCCGCATCCTTCCTAGCTGAATGAAAATTAGCAAGAGTGATAGGAAGAACGAGATTTTTCCACCCGATTCGCCACTTCTCACTAGCCTGACATGACCAGAGAGCAAGCACCGACTCCGTTACCATGGATTATTGAGAGAGAAGATTAGTCATTGAAGAACGCCCACGAATGAAACCCACATGTCATACCATCACACGCCTCGCGGGCCAAGCCAACACACAACACAAAAACCACATTACAGCTCCAACCGATCGGCAAGTAGCCGAGCCGTCACAGAGTCAAAGCAGTCAATTCCAACATTATAGCTAGCGATAGAAGTATGCATAGGCACTCCCATCGGGACCAATCCAAAGTGAACCAGCACAAAAAAAATGATATATATATATATAATATATATATATATAAGATATTATATATATATATATTATATATATATTATATATATAATATATTATATATAATATAATAACTAACTATATTATATATATATATATTTAATATATATATAATAAATATATATATATATATATATCACCCAATAATATATCATATATATATATTACATATATACTATACTATATAATATATATATATATATATATATATATATATATTATAAGTAATATATTTATATATTATTATAATATATATATTATACTATATATAAATATATATATATATATTATATTATATATAGTATACTATATTTATATATATATATATATATATTATATATATATATAATATATCATATATCATATATATTATAAAGTAATATATTTATATATTACAAAAATCGAAATTCAAAATTACAATTATTCCATAAGCCACTCCATTGAATAACAGATGCTCTCCAAAAATAATTATTATTCTAATACATTTATAATCAAATGTAGAAAACCATCCGGCAACATCCTCATTTTCAAAAGAGGATGCGGATGTCCATTATTGATGATGCGGCGGATGTCAATTTGGGTGCGGATGTTCCGCAAATGCAAATGCGATGTCATGAGCCTCCATCCACTAATAAATATAAACTCATAACATAACATAACCACACCTCACCTACATAAACTAATACATATATTATAACCTTACTAGATCTATATAAAAGTTATAACACACACCTAATTCATACTATATATATACAAACAACCAATATAAACCAATACGTATTCACCCCATAACAACCACACTAATATATCAAAATAACAACCATCAAACGCAAAACACAGCATACCAATCAATAACTCAATTACCCACTACCCAAACTATACTCAAAACATCACTACACCCCATATACTCCACACAACAAATATACTATATATACCCAGCTAATATCTAATCACTAACAAAACTATACTATATATATTATATATATAATATATATTATATATATATATATAATATATTATATATATATATATATTTTCTCACCTTTCTCACCAAGCGCTGAGATTAGGGTACAACCCTGTCCTCTGCAAAGCCCCTCCACGCGGATCTGATCTCGTAGAATCCTTCCTCTTCCCTCGGCAATAGATCTTCTCGCTTCACCGTCGACGCTGCAACACCATCCCTCCACTTCTTCTTGCGAGTCTCCCAGAAAGGTCTATCTTAACCCTTCTGCCGACTCGCCAGTCGCCAATCAGAATCCTCGCAGACCACCGGTATCTCTCCTCGTCTTCATTCTATTCGGACATTGGCCATACCACTTACAGCTGTGTCTCTCTATTCAACCAATCAATCGGGCTCTTATCAAGATCCGCGCCTAATTTTCTGAATACTTCTTCTTCAGTCCCTTTCTCGTCACTTCCGCCCTAATCATCTCAGCACCTCATTATCTGCTGCCACAATCTTGCATCTCTGTTACATGCTGGATACAAAGGGGTCCACAGCCTTCAGACCCCATATCACGAGCAGCTAATAGCTCTCTCAAGTATCTGATGTACTATATCAAACACCTTAACACTCCTCAAGACGAATACATTGCCTGTTAACATTACAAGCAACTCCTACACAGCTGTCACACAACTCTCGACAACCTGTTTAATTCTCCTCCTCAATCTCTCCGGCCATCGTCTCTCCAGTCCACCGTTTACAGCTAACACCAGTCACTTAAAATTTTCCACTTCCTTCAACCTTTCCCCCTATATCACGATGTCAAGCACCTCTCTTTCTCAAGAGATCTTCATCACCTCCGTCTCCCATCCTACATATTACTTTTTATCCTTCTCTATGCAATATGTCTCTCCACCTATCCAACGCTCTCTGCAGAGTCGCTCTGTCACTTGTTCACCCCTGCTATGTTATCTGCAATATGCAAGCAAATTTCCAACATCCCTCCTCCAAACCCAACCTCTCGGATAGCACCCCAGCATATATATGTAAAAACAGCAGAGGAGACAAAACTCTTCCCTGTCCCCGCTTGTACTATGGAACCATTTTCCTAAGCCAAAACGCTGTTCTGACGGCACTCACTTGTGACATAGAGAGACTACGTATCACTCTTATTAACTTGAGTTCAACCTCATAATACAGATTTTCAAGCGTTTCCCACAACTTCTCCCACGGCACACTATCAAACGCTTTCTCTAGATCTATAAAAGCAGCATAGATGTCTCTATCCCACTCCCAACTCTTCTCAATCACAATCTTCAAGCTAAAGATCAAATCGGTGGTTCCTCTTCCCGGTCTAAAAACATATTGGGCCTCATTCAATTTATTCTCCACACTCTTTCTAAGTTTTCTATCCAAAATCCTTTCATATATCTTCAAAGCATGGGGCAGAAGAGATATCCCCTATAGTTGGAACACTCACCTCTGTCTCCCTTCTTAAATATTGGACATATTATTGCCTTCCCCCATTCTTCTGGTACCCTTTCCTCTCTCCAAAATCCGTTGAACAGTCTCCACATCCACTGCACCACCTCCTTCCCTCCCTTAAATATTTCAACAGGTAATCCGTCGATACTGTGCTCTTACCATTCCAACTTGTTTATTTATTATAAATTATATATATAATTATTATATATATATTATATATATATATATATATATCTAAATTTTGCACGCAAAAAAGAAAATTATAACTATCAAAATTCCATTATATATTATAATTCTATATATATATATTATATTATATGATTTTGTTAATGGAGTGCCATAAAACAGTTATTAGCAGTAGTGGGATAGTTCTGAATAAAAAAAAAACTATAATAAGAAGTTAATTAGTTATTCCAAAGAATTATATGAAACCTTAATTGCCACAAATGACCAGATATATCTTGAACATGACATGAAGGAGAGAGATTTAAAATTATGAAGCATAAACAGAATTGATACGAGAGAAATGAAGATGATGAGAAAAGGATGAATTGTTTTTTAGTTAATTGGTATTTTGATATTTTACTACATTTTCACTCGTAAAGGTCCGGCCTCATAAGAAGTATTTTCATTTTGAGAAGTTATTAAAGTATGAAGAATGAAACAGTGGTAATGAAAAAAGGAAGAGGATTATTGAGGATTGAATGAATATGTTGCAGATAATTTAGAGATATTAACCAACCTTATTAACATTCCCTTCTATGGAAGATATGAAATGTTGTGTGAATATTAAAATCAAAAAGACGTGTTGGTGAAGAGGGAATTGTGTAAAAAAAATGCTGCAACTTTGGGCGGAATATGCTATTGAGAAAATAGGTTCTGCGTATTAGATCTGTGAGTCTGGGAAAGTAACATTGTGACCAAATATGTAACTTAGTTTCATTGTGATACGAAAACACACAGATAATATTTAACCTTACATATTTTTGCCATTTGTACTATAATGAGCAAGTAACCCACTCACTCATTAACTCAGGGGCTTCTGCCTATGCAGTAGTTGCAAAATAGGTTTAAAACATGAATAAAATAAAAATAAAATTCTACTTTATACACACGAGCGAAACATACACTCAACCATGATTCTTGACTAAAGCGAATAAAATTTACTTCCCAGCAAATTCGGATATCACACCAATCATGAAACATTTACTAATGTAGCAAAACATTCCTATTCTCAAAATTGAATTAAAATCATGAATATTTGATGAAAAGATAGAAAAAGGATGAGATTGATAACGAATTCTATACAGAAATATAAACATGATTTTGGGAATTTAGACTCTAAACCTAGAACATGACGAAACCCCAGCTAAATTTATCCCAACAAACACACACCAACACGCCAACAGTTAATAAAAGGGGGAAAATTTACTTCTTCTTCTTCTTCTTCTTCTTTCCTTCTTCTTCTTCTATCTCTTCTTCTTCTTCTCTCCTTCTTCTTTTCTTCTTCTTCTTCTTTCTTCTTCTTCTTCTTTTTCTTTTTTCTTTTTCTTTTTCTTTTTTTCTCTCTCCCTTTTCTATTTCTCTCTCATTCTTTTCTAATTATTCCTCTTTTTCTTTTTCTTAGTTTTTTGCTACGTGTGCCTTTCTTCTTTGCTGGTGTTCTTCTTCTTCTTCTTCTTTCTTTTCTTCTTCTTCTTACTAATCTTCTTCTTCATAAAACTAATCCTAATTGTTTCTAATTTGAAATGGAAATTTAATAATATATTTGTGAAGCAAAACTCCAGAAAAAAAAACACAAAATGAAAAAATAAAAAAAAGAAGGAAAGTAAAAAACTACAAAATTTTAAAGTGTCGTAAAAATGAAAAGTAATCATTGTAAGAATAATGTCATTTACAAAGTTTGAAAATAAGATGATGATAGAAATCTTAAGAAAAGATGAATATTAGAGCAAGGTAAGAAGAAGAATAGAGGAGATTGTGATAGGCATACTAAAGAAGTAAAGATAAGTATTTCAAAAAGGTTTAAGCTTAAAAAGCAAAAGTGAAAAGATTAAATAAAAGATCAAGACTAGATATGAATTTTTTTCCTAATTATTATACCAATTAAAAAATATATGCCCCCCCCCTTCATTTTTTGTCTTTTAGCTCTTAGTAAGCTCTTAGTAACTATTTTATATATTCTTCCAATCTTAAATACGCTTTCCTCTCCCACTGATCTCTATCTAACAAGCATCATACTAATAATAATCTTTCTGGCTATATTTTCATCCATCCGACCGACTAGTCAAGAAATGGACCAACTTTTTCAACTTGAGTGTCACTTTCATTGAAGCACCATATTCAGGAATCATAAAAATTGTAAATACCGTACTGCATTAAAGAAATTTTTTAATGAGTAAATATTTTATATCTTCTTTTTTCAAAATTGGAATTCTTTGTGAGACTTTTGAAGCGTTCTTTTTTGGGGACGTGGATGGCCTAGTGGATAGAGCATCCGGTTGTTGTTAACTCAGCAACGCGGAGTCCAACGTTCGAATCCCGCTGACGAAGAGTAAAATCTTCTGTGACTCATTCATTTAAAATGAATGAGTCACAGAAGATTTTACTCTTCGTCAGCGGGATTCGAACGTTGGACTCCGCGTTGCTGAGTTAACAACAACCGGATGCTCTAACCACTAGGCTATATTTTCAAAATTAGGATCTATATTTAAGCATGCATATTCATGTTGAAGGAATATTCATCGGTTATCTACCTGGGGTTATTCAATTATATTTGGAAAATTAATATAAGGTAGTAAGTTACATAGCGATCACAACACTTGACATTAAGCAAAAGCACGCAGACTTTTATCTGCTCATTCAGAAAGCTGAAATCTCCCAATTTAAAAATGTTAAAGTTCATATCGGGCTGATAAGTTTCTTAATCATCATCTGAGATCACAAATATGTTGGTGAAGAGTTTGACAATGTTTCCAATTATTTTTTAAAATCTTGAAAGCAAGATTGAAACGAATCGAGAAGCATAAAAACGTATAAAAATTTTGAGATTCAAACTATTAAAAAATTATTTATCTTGCAGCCAGAATATCTCAGAATGCAAATGACAAATAAATAAATTTAAAAAAAAAAGAGTTTCATACCATTCTGAAGATAGTTCCGAGCCACATTTGGCACGCGTGTCACAATTTGATCACTTCTAGACTACCACACTTTGCACCAAAACATACATTTCTCTGATAAGACCGATTCAACTCTATTTTTCCTTCTCACTCCGCAGAATATTTGAAATGTTTTTATCAAAACAACTAACCTTTTTTTCAATCTCGCATATAGCTTTAAATCCATAAATAAGAGTCTGTGTAAATAAAAACACATTCAGACATTCTTGTCTTTACCTTCCCTTGATAAACTACTCTTTTCAATCTCTCTAAATCCTCCCATTACATTTTCTTCTTCCTTTACCATGATTAATCACTCCCCACATATCCCCTTCAGCTACCCATTTTTTATCAGATTAAGAAATAATTTATTTTAAGCCAATCTCTCTCTCTCTCTCTCTCTCTCTCTCTCTCTCTCTCTCTCTCTCCTCTCTCTCTCTCTCTCTCTCCTTTTCCTCTCTCTCTCTCCCCTCTCTCTCGTCTCTCTCTCTCTCTCTGTCTCCTCTCTCTCTCTCTCTCTCTCTCACTAATTTATATCCACTCCAATTCATTTTATCTCCACTTATTTTTCTTCTGTCTTTTCTCTGTGTTAGCCCTCATTATATTAAAATTATTCTTTGAAGTTTGAAGTTTTAACACTTTCACGCTGGAGACCAGTACGGTAACTAGGCAGGTTCACCAAACGCACTGACACACGTCCCAGGAGGGGACGAAGGTGACCCTAAGGTGGAACAGACTGATGAATAAATAATTATATATATATATATATATATATAAGAGTGGAGAAATAGAGACTCTGATATATATATTCTTTGTGAAAAAAAATCGAAATATATATATATATAGTATCATATATATATATATATATATTATATATAGTATATATATATATATATATAATATAATATATATATATATATATATATAATATATATATATATATAGTATATATATATATAGTATATATATATACTATATATATTATATATATATATATATATATATATATATATATATATATATACAGAGGTGGGAAAAGCGACGCTAGTAACAGAGCTTCTTTTTTTTAGTTTCCTACCGTCAGTGTCGCTACATTTTAGGAAAAGTAGCTTAAGTGGCAGCACCGCTGCTATTTTACTCCGTTCTCAGCAATAGCACTACTTTTTAAATGACAAAAAAAAAGACATTTTCAACATTTTAAATTTAACAAAGTGTGTGTTAATGATAAAATTATAAAACTGTTTTTAAAATTATTTTATTGCCTCTGTTCAAGTTAGTAAATATTTATTTTATTTAATTTAATTTTTTTATTTATATTTTTAAAGTTCAATTAATAATGAAAGACCCAAATATATTACCTGCATTCATAAAGGTAAATATTTCCAAATTTTACTTATTAGCACTTATTTGTAATTGTTCCCAGTTTTGTGAATTCAAATTTTAAAATCAGTTACCTACGTCATATATTCTGTGGCGTAGAATACCCCTGAGGGGGTGTGGGGAGACGAGAGAGAAGGAATAAGAAAAAGTATCTCAGGGAAGACCTTCTTCTTAAGACAAACGGAAATCTGGGGACCGCTCAAATACATAACACCACAAATTATCCCAATCGTGATTGCACCTAACACGTACACGACCGAATACTTGGATACAATCACAGTTAGCCAGTTAATGGCGGTCATAAATTACCGGAATCCGAAGAAGGTGTGGACGAGACTACCTGCAGCCACGTCGAACTGTAAAGAAACTGTTAAGAAATTGTGAAGAGAGCTGGTGTTCCTATCCTCACTCGAAACGTATGGTAAAAAAGTAAGGATCGTTCTCCTTTAATAATAGATATATAATGTTATATAATTATGAAAGACCAGTCTGCCGTTTGTATGATTATTACAACAACTATTATTGCTTAAGTTATTACTCGTGGTATAGAACAACAACTTTTGGGTTTTTGTATTGATAAATCATCAAATTTCCTATAATGGCAGGTGAATGTTTTATTTAATTTTGAATTTTAAATATATAATTATTAAGTTATGTTGGTTGGACTAAAGTCTTTATTGATAATGTAGATATATACTATAATAGAATATATGTTATGACGATATGAATAATGCGTTGTTGTATAGATAATTAATCTGGATATGTTATGATAAGGGATTTGGTTTAATATTAATAAGCGGATGCGAGTCAGGGATGTAGCATAAATTGATATAATGTATCATTAATATCTTGGTGAATTATTTAACTAAATATTATATGTATTAATATATATAAATTATTTATGTAGATTAGTGATAGTGTATATATATATTTATATTATAAATATAGAAGTTAGAGGTGGGGATGTACTGGCATATAGTGAGGTATAATAGTATGATTGTATAGTGATTGAAAATGGTCAGAATATAATTAGGAAGAGATAGTGAATATAATGGAGTTAAGTACAAATTTATATACTACTGCTTATATATATGTGAATATTAGTATTATTATTATGGTTTTGTGATTTATGGTGAATCTATGAGAAGTTTGAGAAGGATATTATAGGTCATGTAAGAAAGAAATGATGAATATTATTAGTCCTTTATGATTGTTATAAAGATAGTCCCAAATGGTCGACATAGAGTTATTGATCATCGGCTAACAATGACGACAGTTGTTTATAATATTCAATTTATGGATATGATGGTAAATGATATTAATGATTATGTGTTTGTTTTAGATATAGTTGAGTTAATATGAGCGCTGGAACAAGTGTCTGTGATGTAATTTAAAATATATTATTAGTATATGATTATGTATATATTTTATTAATTATTTAGTTGCAAGCAGGATTGTCGAGTGGGAAAGGATTTGTTGGAATAACAGATGTCTTAATTAAATATGTGATAATGTAGTACTATAAAGTGATAATGGTGTAGTAAATACTGGGTGTTACTTTAAATCATTATTATGGTAATTATATTAGGTAAATTAGAATAGGGATATACCTAAAGTATATCTTTGAGTGCGGTAGTCCAGGGTTATATCCGAGTGTGAGGGTACTGTGAAAAGCACGTGGCTCAGTAGGGCGTGTAATAATATATTTTTATTATTATATATATATATATAATTATAATGGTAATTTTAAAATTATTTTATTAATATACGATGCTCTAAAACAATAATTTAAAATATATTAACCTAAGTAATTTATGCTTCCAGACAGTTATAATGTGATAAAAATTAATATGTAATCTTAAGTCAAAAGCTTATAAAAAGTTAACGTGGGTCTAAAAATTTTGGTGAGATGCTCGTTAATACTTTTTCTACTTTATAATATTATATAAAGAAAATATAGTAATAAATATAACGATATAAAAACGTGTGATCTTATATAACTCTATTAATATTTCTCTATAACGCTCAGATTTTTAGTTACGACCTTATAATATTTATAACTTTATTTTAATGAGTAGTAATTAATAAAAAATAACTTATCTATATATATATTTAAATATATAATTATATAATATTATATAATAATATATTAAATATATATAATATCATTAATAATATTAATTAATATATATTAATTGATATATTATATTATATATATATTATAGTATATATAAAATTATATTAAAATATAATATATATTAATATATATATTATAAATTAATATATATATATTATTAATATATATCTTTATTCATATATATAATTATAATAATAATAATATTTATTAATATAATATATATATTATTAATATTATTAATATAAATATATATATATATATATTTAAGTATAGAGCATACGAAGGAATAAATATATGATGAACATGATATATAAATTATATATATAGGTAAGCCACAATGGCCTTATCCGAGACTGCCCCTAAGTTACAATAAGCCTAATACTCATCCCTATACAAATACAATTAGACTCATATTAGCGAATAATTCCACATAGCTAACCCTATAAGGAGTCCTCTTTTGTCACATTCATAGCTTGATTTGCTATTAGCATACAAAACTCAACCACCATCATCACCATTGGTGATCTTAGTATCATAAAGATGTCGATAATTATTAATAATAAATTATTTAGTAATAATTATAATATCACTCAAATAAAACTACGATTTAACCACATATGACATTATATATAACCTAGGTTTATTAGGTTACACATCAATTCCATAACTATAAATAACTATAACTTAGCTATATATATATAAACTAAAAATACACTATTTTTTAACTTTTTAGAGTTGAAATTTATTAACATATGTATATACCCTACTCTCTTCTGTAAGAGTAATCAACACCCGTTTCTTAAATAATTAGTTGGCATATATTATATAATATATTAATCGAGTCATCAAAACTCATATAACAATCACTTACTATCACTTATACTAGTGATACATGATCGTAAATTTCCAAAATAATTTGTACTAATATTAACCTCTAGGAATTTTTAGAATGTCAATATGCATTCTTCTTTGATTTCAAGTGTTTTCAAGGTATGGCATAAGTTATTCGCCATATCGTGCTATATTTTCTTAACAATTGTGTTATTATACTAGCACACGACCCCAAGCTGCGATCTACAATGACTTTGTTCCAATAGATGTTCATTAAATATAACTTTGATATAATAAAAAAATTAATATATTGAAGATTTTTAATATAAATCTCTATAATAATAAGTATTATAATAATAATAATTGAACTTTGATAATAAATATTTTATTTAGTATAAGATGACTTGAGTAATCATATAGATTCCCCAGAACAATAGATTCTATATAATCCTATCTACTGAATTAACGACAAGTTAATTCTCATCAGATGAGTAATAAAATAACACTTTCAATACTTATTTACCATTATATTCAGTAATAATTAAATAATAATAATAGTCTCCTCACATATTATTAGAAATAATTTAACATCTCAAACAATCCGTAAATAAAATATATAAATCAATTACACTCTTGTATATTGCAATTAATATCTTAAATCAATATAACTCAGATGTTAGATACATAGCTACTCTAATTCTAAGATCATATAATTACATAAATAAGATATAAAACAATGTCTTCTCTAACTATGTAAATATCACAGGATTTATATATCATTAATCTTATAAATGTTGACACTATAATTAACATTCTAAATAAAATTTAGCAGTATAATAATGGTATACATAATTAATATAATAATATAATAACTCATAACTTATAATAATATTAATATTATATAATATCAGATTTTACTATTATTATATCTATTATTATAATTCTTATGCTTATTTTATTGAATTTAAATAATAAATTCTAATACTATAAATTTAGCGAGTTTTATATTTAATGCTCCAGCATATCTTTTATTAGTATCATTAATTATTATTATATTCATATGCTAATTATCCATAAGCATTATGTATATATATTTAGTCTCTTATGTAATTTATTTTTTTTCATAAAATATTACCTTATATATTTATATATGACTTATTCTCAGTCTCTCACAAAATAATATTCTTATAATTTTTCTTGTAGTTCCACAGACTTCATAAGCCACTTCCCCATTTCATATTATTCTAGTAGTTTTAATAAACTATAGTTAATTGTTTAATATCTTTAGGTTTAATATAGAAGTCCTTATCACTTATTTCACGATTTGAAAGTTTTTCAACTCAGCCGCTTATTTCAGTCAGTACATTCTTCCACTTTGATTTTTTTTTCTCTTATTAATGTGTTTTTTATTTTCAATGATATGTTCCATTTTTTATATCTTCTTTATTGCTAAGGTTTCCTTCTATTATTTACCTTAATCTGAGGTGTCGTCTCACTTTTAGATTACATTACTTGGCAAACTTAGAAACCTTGCATTTTATACTGGAACTTGGTCTGATAATATCAATTTTATATATATGTTGTAGTTAGAATCAATAGTGGTCCTTTCTATCTCAGCATCTGATACCTCTGGTTGGGTACTCACCTATTTTCAATCTATTTCCATTTGATGATTTTATTCCCCCTCATTTAGTTGTAGCAAACTGGTTTTTCCTATTTTGGCAACCACTTCTTTAATCCCAACCATGTTACCACTCCACCTATACCACATGCAATAACTTTTCCATCAGCCTTATGTGGGGAAACCTTATCAAAAGCTTTACTAAAGTCTTAATATATAATATATCACCTGGATCTCCTCGGTCAATGCAGTCAATTAATGTATCCATAAATTCTAAAAAGGTTTGGTCTGACAAGGTCCAAACCGTACTGGCATGCTGGGAGTCATACAATACTTGTTATCTTCTAAATTATTTCCCTAAACTAATGACCTTTCAGTAACTTTTCCAGAACCTTTACAACCAGAGATGTTAAGCTAACTGGCCTATAATTTCCCAAATCTTCCTTACTAACTTTCTTATAAATAGGCACAACATATGCTGTTTCCAGTCATCTGGTACCTCACCAAAAAATCAAATAAATCGCTTAAAAATCAAATACAGTGCCTTTGCAATGCATGGTATCTACCCTCTTTCAGATTCTACCCATATAATACCATCATGAAAGGGCCTGCAGCTTTTAACTTGGATCAATATGATGCTAATAAACGTTGTAATATCTTTTACATCAAATTCAAATTCTGTAGTCTATTTTTTTACATGCATACAAGAACTATTGTCTTCTGAACTATTATGCTAATCCTTCCTCGTAAACACTTGAAGCAAATAAGCGATTGAAAATGTTGACCAACTCTTATCTGAACTCACTAAATTTTCATCAATTATTTTAATTGGACCCAATTGTCCAATAATAAGTATATATTATATATATTATTATATATATATAATATATATATATATATATATATATATATATATATATAATTATATAATACTATATAATATATATATATAATAATAATGATATATAATTATATATTATATTATATATATATATATAATTTTGGTATAATATTTAACGGAAACCCATATCTGACAATCTCAACTTTCATCTGTGACGTCATTTTAAAGTTTGTTGTAGACTTTTAAAAGAGTTTAATATTATAAAATTTTCATAAAGAGTGTTCAGTTCTGCGCATAAGCGTATTTTGACTACAACGCAGGTTAAGAACTGACATGAGAGGCGTATCAGCACGCCATATTTGTTTTACCATATATAATGTCATCAATTCCGAAATTCTTATCAGCTGAATTATTTTGGGTGTATTGTCGGTAATTCCAAATCATCGACTAATCAATTGTTATGTTTAATTCTTGAAAACTTTGATAAATATGTGCTATATCGTGTAAATATTTGGCAAAAACTTTTAGAAAGTATGCAAATTTTATTTATTTAACTTTTATATTTCATTATAAAATGGAAGCTATGGTATCAGTCAATAATTTTCACTAAAAGTATTATTTTATATAATTAAATAAATTTAAGTTATTCCTTATCTGCAATATGATTAAAGTTTCCTAACATGTGACTTACGTATGACTCATCATGGTTCGTGTTATACTGTGGCACATGGGCTTATGTTAAAGATTTATTTAGAATCGAACTAAAAAATTAATAAGAATAACCTAATTTGTTGCCCCATATCAATTGATATGCATAATTTATAAGGAAAACGGGTTACCGGAAAACGATATATGTAAAGATTAGGTCAATACTGTTAAAAGCCTTTGCCTCTGAAGCAAGGCTACCATTAGATTTATACTGTATATATATACATGATTTTTATGACTTCCTGCTTTTGCATGGGTGAGCAGGAAGACCAATATTTGACACTGAAGTTGATCAAATCGAATTGTTGAGTCGAGTGTATTAAAAGTTGAGTGGTATTTAGTTTCAAAAGCATCTTAAATAGATGTAAAGGCCTACTCCAATTATAAAATTTTGTTAAAATTCCCAGGAAGTTTTAATAGTAAATACTATAACTAGAAACAGAAAATGTAAAGACAGTAAGAAGCCACATGGGCCTATCAAAACTTTCTTAGTCAAACTATTTTCTTTGTAATTGCTAAATAAAACCCTACCCAATTTGACTTAGTCATATACACCTTATTATGCCCATACCATCCATATAGGCTTACCTATCCAATCCTCTTTTTAAATGCTGAAAGCAAGTCATAATTGATAATTGCCTGCTGAAAATTCTAAAAATTGAATTATTGAATGAGTATTTTTTATTTTCTCAAAGCCAGAATTAATTCTTGTTGTTCTACATTACACTCAAATATATTTCTTTTAAATAAGGGGCCTAAACTTGTGCAAAATTCTGGTTTATCAAAGTTAATATACAGCTTACTTATAAACTCCATGCACTTGTAAATGACATTGTGATTTATTATACCTAGTCTCTATCATATTAACTCTATTCCTTGCTTCCAAATACTGATTAGCCACTTTCAGATTACTGCTTATAATTACACTTATTGTCCATAGATTCAATCCAATCCCCATTCATATCATAGTTAAATCTTTCATTCGAGTAACCAATAAGAAGAGCCCTATACTTTTTATTATATTACATTTACTTGCTCTGTGGTTTCTATAATACTAAGGATATATAGGAATGGAAATTTTGATCTTCAGGTTAATATTTTAGTAAGAAAACTTATTAGGCCTAATTGAGATTCTTTAATTTTAATGAGGTAATAGATTAATTATTTTTTTTTTTATTATTATTATACCATTAACTGTCATTTTTTCTAATTAATTTCAGAAACTTGAATATGTATTTTTTATAATTTATAGTGAGAAAAACTTGTTGGAAAAATAAATTAAATAAATTGTATTATTAATTTTTTTAAATAATAATTAATGATTAGAATGAGGCTTTATCTACCGTATATCCTTCAGATGTAGTCACATTAATCAATATATTTTATGCCATGAATTTGTTCGAATTTTTAATAATTTAATGATGCCATTTATTTTAATGCTTTTCCAACACTTTTTTTTTCAGTGTATATATATAAATATATATTTATGAAATATATTTTAAATGAGTTTTTGGAGTAATTAGGAAAAATGTCAGTTAACTAACATAAAAATATAATTATAAAAGTCATTTATCAAGTAGACTGCTTGAATTCATTTGAAGGAATTTGGTTCTGTTTGAAATGGATTTCACAGTGAGATTTATAAGACTTATGACATCAGCAGCATGCTTGTCAGTGTTATGAATATGCATACTTTGGAAATTTACTATTTGTCAAACAACCTTCAAATATGCTTTGTTTATTAATTTAGAGCTTAGTTACCTAGATCAAAGGTATATATGAGAACTATAATTATATAATAAGGTTTTTATATCGTAGAGTGGGTTTATTCCAGACAATAATAAGGTTTTTATATGGTAAAGTAGGTTCTTTCCAGACAAAATTAGAGGTTTTTGAAATGTTGAGAATCTTAAATGTATGATTATTTATTTTTTGAAAAAAAAAAAATTATTTTTTGGTTATATCCTTTGGCTGTATAATTATAATAAATTATGTATTATGGGACAAAATCTATTATTACAAATATGAGGTTCCCCATAATTTTGGGCGATGGGGAAAACCCAGACATGTCCATTTCACATACTTGTAAAATGTTACTACTTACGAAGGCACTAAAGTATATTTCATAACTTCAGGTCAATATTTGGCCACTGTCAGCACTTGCTCCATACATCCAGAATTACCCCAATTTATGATATAGGGGTTGTTTAAATATAACGTGTAAAATCATACATCGGGTTGAAGCAAAATTTCAAATGAGACCCGTTTTTTTCTTATAGATTAGCTGCTTTGTCTTATTTGAAATCATGTGAAATTTATTTTCAAGAATTTATGGTCAGGGAAAATTAGGCTATAATTTGACAAACATTAAGAAAAACTTGGAAAATGCAACTTTTGATAATTTGAGTATTTCCATTTGGCTAAGTCTGTTTTATATGTAAAAAGAGTAGAGAAGTTATGTATACTATAATATACTCTGGAACACTTGTTCATTTTATTTTTCCCTATTGTTATATTTTGGGTCATTCTGCATCAAATTAGCATTAGCACAATTATAAGGAAATATTTACCTCACCATCTCAGATTTCCGTGAAATTTTCAACAATGCTTAGTTTTATGGAGACTATGAATAATACCAAATTTTAGGAAAATATTTCAATCCATTTAGAAACTATGGCCATGTATATTTTGAGAAAAATCTTGGAGAATGTGAGACCAGCATATATTCAAAATTAAGAATAGAGCAACTCTTGCTAGTTAAACTGGAACAATGAGAAAATGTTTCATTTGTTGTGCTTTTTTTTTCAAGATCTTTTCAATTGAATATATAACGCAAATATGGGTTATGACGAAATTTTTTTCTTCATAATCACATCAAATTTTGAAATTAAAAAGATTTTTTTTTCAAACAAATTAAGCAAATAACTTATATAGCGTCGGGCGGGGTGACCGGGCCCGCCTCTTTAGGAGGGGTTGATTCGGTCCACTCTAAAATAAAATAGAAATAATAAAAAAAAAAAAAATTTTTTCGCTCATTTTATAGCCCCGCGTTTCTTTAACTTTATTTAGATCAATATTTAATTCTAGAAGTTTTTATATTTTTAAAAATGTTAGAAATTAGGGTAACCAAAATTTACTTCAATAGAACTTGATTTTTGAAATGTGTTGTTTTTTGTTTCTGTTATAAAATGAAAATTGTGGATCGATTTTAAATTATATTTTCAGTGGATACACTCGAGTATGTTTAGCTTTAACTGGCAAAGTAAATTTTTGATCCAAAGCAGTATTAGTGGCAAAAAAACGGGGCCTAACTTGGTCCGATTTTCCACCCCGCGTAAAATTGATTGGAGGGGGTGGCTTTCGACCACATTGTTTTCGTATTTTACGTATTATTGACATTTTTATTACGTATATAAATTGAAAATGTAATAAAGTTACTTATATTAAGTGAATTTTTTTAAAAAAAATGAAATTTTAATAAAAAAAGAATTGGCTAAAAAAAGTGGTCAAAAATTTTTTTGGGGGCGAGAGGGGAATTTTAGACTGGATTTATATTCTGTATTTTATTTGTATCATTTATTGACATTTTTATTACTTATTACTGAATTTTATATGATTAAATATATTATTAGTATTAAGTAAAAAATTAAAATATAAAATTGAAATTATACGTAATAGACGAATTTAAACAGATGGTCCAGTACCCCTCAATGGTGGTCCGCTTCACACCCCCCATCAATGCTGACTGAGCGTTATTCAAACTTAATAAAACTTTTATTATTAGAATTACATTATTATTTTTTTTGTGTGCTTATGCCGACTATAGGGCCGTTGATTTTACAAAAAAAAAAAAATTTCCCAAAGTGCATAAACTTTTCAGAAAGACCTAAGTTAAATAAACCTAAAGTGGTCCACGTCACCCCGCCGGACGCTACATATATTAAAATTCAACTGAAATTTGGCTTTCAATTTTAAAAATATTTATTAAAAAAATGATGTTTTAGCAAAAAATTTGGGAATTGGATTAAAAGCAAGCTTTGAAACAAATTAATGTGGAGCATTCTAAGTACTTATATAACTCAATATGTATTTATATCAAAAAGTGGAATTAATCCTTTTGAAAAATCCCCATCTTACAAAGAGAAATATTTGTGTTGATATTAATTTGTACTTTTTAAACTATTTAAAACCTTTGTTTTACTACTTGCTTTTTAATTCCTGTTTTCATTGGTGGTAGTTGAAAGCATTATTCATTTTACAAAAGGGTCATCTTTTGAAACACATAAACCTTCCAGTTGGGGGTTTGTAGGATCACTTAATCACGGAACATCTAATGATAGGTACCCTTACCAAATACATCAGGCCTTTTGCACAAATATGCAATGAAAGAGAATGGACCAGATTTCAAGAAATGTTGCAGTAATTTCATCAATTCTTGATTTTTTTCTCCAGCAACAAAGTACCACCACTTGTTATTGTACACTACAGTAATGTATCCAAATTTATCTGGAATTTTTGTGTGGATAGTGGCACAGTTTTGGTGTAATATTCAATAGCCTCTGAAAACGATTTGTCATGTACCTTTCATCTGCTTGAATTCACTGGTGGAAAGCACATCAAAGATACATGTCAAATTGTTTTCAGAGCCTAAAAACAATTTGACATGAAATGAAATTGCTGTGTATCATGAATAGTTAGTGCTTGCCTAAAACGATCACAAGAAGGATTCTGATTAGACATACTCTCCTGGTTGAATATGCAAAGTTTACTGATGAGATATATTCAACTACCCATTGAAAGAGTTGAGCAGATATCAGTATTTGATGCTCATTAGGCTCTTGTAGACTAGCTCATGCTGCGAGTCTTTTCACTGCACCACCAAGTCCATCACAAGGTACTTTACTATGTGCTGTGGCTGAAAAATAACATTCAGCTTCAACATTGAAATCCTCTTTATGAAAACGCAAGTTGGAGAAAATATTTTTTTTTTATATTGTGCAGCAGATCCATCAGAATAATAAATCTTTTTGATTACCTTTTGGAATTTCGTTGTCAGAAAGTTAAGCTTTTTTTTGAAAGGTGTACACTGTACACAGCTACAGTTATGTTGTAAGCAATCTGAAATTGATATCATTTAGGTGTTCAGTTTTTTCTTCTTTTAAAAAGTATATTACAAAAGGATGTATAGTGACTTGATCATTAGACCAGTGGAAACTATGGGCTGGGCTTCATCTTGCACAACTATAGAATAGTTCTCAGAAAAATCTAAGTTAACTGCAAATTCAGATTCTTGGAAGGTTTTCCATTATGCTGTTCATAAATGATGGTTGTTTTGCAATGAAATCATGCCACACTAAACGTGACAACTTATTACACAATAAGTCTATAAGTCCTAGTGATGATTTTTCAATGGTTTCTAAGTTGCAGCGATCAACAGAAATCCATTGGCAAAACATTACCATTTCAATAGCATTGTTTTCAAGCATCTTTTCTAGAAATTGTCTTATTACACCTTCACCAGGACAAATCATAGTTATCAAGATTGTAAGCTATTGAGGGTGGATTGCACAACATTTTTTTGCAAGACCATGTTTATAGGTTTTTAATTCATCATTTGTTAGCACTCCTAGCTTTCTATTTTCTAACATTAACTTGACATTTTGATGAATTGTACACACACGTACAGCATGAGTGCCGCTTTGACCAGCTAGTGCACATTGTTTTGGCCTCAACTCCGCAAATTTTAGAGAAACCAATTTTGATGTTGGTAAACCTTTCTTTGAAAAATCTGTGGGCCTCTTTTAAGTTGCATAGTATGAGCCTTTTTTGAATTTTCTTTTTATATCCATCTGATTCTACTACTTTTATGCAATCTTTAATCTTTTACACCTGGTATTGCCCTGCTGATATCATTATTTTTGTAAAATGAATGAACAGTTTGCGCTATATCTTCTGGTAGAGCTTCCCTGGGTTTGGGTTAGGACTTTCCAAAATTCCCTTTTCTTTTAGCAGTTTTTTTCGACTGCTCATGAAATTTGGTGCATTGAATTCTCTCATGATTTTTCGTAGGGACCATGTGTCTAGTAAGCAAGTTAGTAACATTAACTTTTTTTTCCTATTTGTATGATTTGAATATTGAACTTTCAGATTTTGAAGAACTGACTGTTCTAGATCCTCAGCATTATTGTCTGAGTCTTCTGCTACCCTAAAAATGTTACGCTTCAGAGCTGAGTCAATTTTTTTTTACTTCAGACTGACTTAGAATAATACTTTGACAATTTTGTTTTGTCAATTTTACTCCCCCCCCCCCCAACTCTTGAAGAGAAACGTTGAGCCCCTCAACCACTTCTGATTGTAATGTAAAGCTAGGGTCTTTGTCTGAGGAATCTGTTCTATTGGTATGATCAGTATTGAAATGAGAAGTAGAGGTCTGGGCAGTGTTTCTATTTTTTAAAACAGCAAGTTCTTTTCTACAACTATCATAGATTAAAGCTCCACGAGGCATTTCAGGAATTATATCACATCCATTTCGTAACCTTTCTTAATTTCTTTCTGTCCTGTACAAAATGATCAGCCTTTTTTGTTTGGTTAAAACACTGCAGCTTTTCAAATGTTGTACCACTCTCCATGTTGAATGTTATAAATTTATAATTTATAAAATGCTTGAATATCAACTCAGAATAATATTGTTATAATTCATATATAAACATTTTAATTGTAATATATATGCGGAAAATATATAAAATCACAATTAATAATATATTAATAGAAAGAGTATAGCAAAATTACAAATATTATCAATGAAATATTTCACAGGTTGAAATTAATATCTAAATTGTAAACACCTGTGTATAAATATCATAGTAAATTATGTTATACCATACTACTTTTAAGATCTCAAATTGTATTTAAACATGCAAGTCACAGCAACACTGCACTAACTTCAACTAACAGACTGACTCTTGACTTTAGCAACATTCCATTGTATGTCTGTAGCAGACACTGAATATGTGTTTCAACTTTCCATTTGGTAAAATTTGAAATGTGTTGATACATGTTCTTTGTCAAACAAGCATAATATATATTATATATAATATATATAATATATATATATTTATATATTAGTATTATTATGATATTAATATTATATATATATTATATTATATATAGTATAGTATATTATTTATAATATATATATAATTTTTTTTCTCTTATAACATAAATCGGTTTATAAGGAGAAAAGGTAGGTATGTTAGGCAAAATTTAGGATTTTTGTAAAAGACCAGGGTTTGTAATAAATATTTTAAAATATGATGTTTTCATCATTCTATAACTAGACTTTGCCAGACATTTAATATATGTATAAGGGATTTACTTAATTTGTTTGAAAATTTTTAATCATATGCTTCTATAAAAAAAATTTGAAATTTTACGTAGATTTGGAAAAAAAAACACATTTTTCCTCCCCAACCCCATATTGTGTTGTATATCATTGAAAAGACCTTTGAAAATGTCTACATAGAATGAACACCACTCTTATTGTCTAACTTAACTAAGAGTTACGATCTTAATTTGAATATTTGCTGGTCTCACATTTTCCGAAAATTTTCTCGAACTTTATATGGCCATAGTTTCTAAATTTTCCTAAAATTTGGGATTATTCATAGCCTCTACAAAGTTAACCATTGTTGAAGATTTCATGGAAATCAGAGATGGTGAGGTTAAAATCTTGTATTGATGCAGAATGACCCTTTTTAAATTGGCCACTTTGCAAATTGAGCAATTTTACTCTTTAATGCCAGACTGTTATGATTTTTGAACCTTTTATGGTACTAGTTCGGCAAAGGTCATTTCCAACCAAGCCTTTATAAGTGTTCAATGAATTTTCTTTTTATCCATACCCAAATTAAAAATGAGATAAAATTGATAAACAAATTAATTTTGTATATCATTATATATAAGTTTGATAACTTTTTGGGAAAAGGAAGCATAATTTTATAAGTTAAACTTTAAGTTAGAAAAAAGCTAAAAGCCAAAAGCCAAAAAGCCACACGTCAACTACCTTTTTCGCTTTTTTGAAAAAATTTGAATAAACCTCGCAAAATCCTACAAAAATAACAGATTACGCTGAAGTATTATCAGTCTCATAATATATAATATATATTTTGTTTCAATTAATATGTGTATATTAATATAATATATATATATAATATATATATATATATATGATATATATTATATATTATATATATATATATATATATATATATATTATTATATATATATATATATATATAAACAACTGCTATATATTCTACGCAGTTTATTTGGTGCCAAAAGTCACACAAGCAATCATCGTAAAACAACACTTGCTGGGATGTGAAACTGGACCCCTCAAGCGTCCGTTGGTTCCTGTTGGGGTGAATGTATATTCCACCACAAGGAAACATCTCGCGCTTAACTTTTTAGTCCCATCGTGGCGTGGTGGGTCAAACACCTCGCGGCAACTGCTTGGGTTCAGGTTTCACATCCAGCAGTGTGAAAATTATCTGTAGGGGTTTTTTTGAATAACTATTAAACTGCGTTCAATTTATAGCAGTTGTTTATATATAACATATATAAGTTCCCCGGTTTTAAGTATTTTCGCAATTGCAGCGGTGCCCAGTTATGTCCTACGCCAGAGTGTGGACGGGTAGAGTGGGTCGTGGTTCCTGTTGGTGAATATATATTCACCAAGGAAACAATTCTCGCGCTTTACTTTTATCCATCGTGGCGTGGTGGTCAAAAACATACGCGTACAACTGCTTGGGCCCAGGTTTCACATCCCAGCAGGGGTGAAAATTACTGTAGGGGTTATTATTTGAGTATATATATATATATATATATATATATTATATATATATATATATATTATATATATTATATAATAGTATTATATATATATATATATATAATAATATATATATATAGTTATTAAACAACTACAGAAGTAAATAATGCGAAAAATTTGGAACATACCGGTGGCCGCATTAAAGCACCCGAGTGGTCAGAGGTAAACATCCTTACAAATACAGATACAAAAGGGAAAGTAGAATGTAAACATTGCTTCACTTTAATATGTGATAGGATTCCTAGGATCCAAGCTCATTTACAAAAATGCAATAAGGAAGAAACAAAATGAACTGTAAAAGGAAAACCCACATAGAAAGCTGTTGTCCGGGTACAAGTAACCAGAAATGACTCAATCATTAATATCTAGATATATCTGGACCTAGACCTAGTACTAGTAGTAGTGATGAAAGTTTGTTTTTTCTCTTATATTTAATAGGTGTTAATAACTGGAGAACTATTCCATTACTCCACTTTGGCATCTACTCTGCAATTAACGTGAATGTTCAGGTATTAGAGCAAGCTTCTATGAAAATGTCATTTGTAGCTGGAACTCTGTAAACAAAAGGAAGAAATTTGACTTGCAATTAGCAGGGTTTTCCTTTTCTTTCACAATATACCGATTGTCATAGAAGTAAATTTACTCACTCTTAAATTCTAACGACCTGGGTATGAACCATCACACCACCCCATCGAAACAGTTGGGCAATGCGTAACTTGGATAAGTATGAATGATGAGAAAGTACTTTATTGATTAATGTTCAGTAACTGATTTTAATCAGTTTATCTAAATCTAGAAGCTCTAACTAAAGCAAGTGCCAACTTGTTGAACTGTAAACCATTGGATTGGCCATTAGACCTGTAGCAGGCACAAACCATTTTAATAAATCTTAATTACTTTTAGAATGCAAATCAGAATGCACACAATCTAGCTGATGCACCGACACTGTGGCTGAATCTACTAAATGAAGAGAATATTAAAGACAAACCATGGCTGATGCTATTAAGCTAGGTTCATCAAGCTATTTGTCCTATTTCCTATATATTAAGCTCATTTACCCACTCTCCCGGAATATATATATATAATATTATTAAATATATTATATATATATAGATATTATTATATATTTTATATATATTTATTATATTAGTTATATATTTATATAGATATATTATAATATTTATTATAGTTATACGTGAAATTAGTCCTTTTTTCTGATCGT
>JABUQX010022657.1:0-5000 GCA_015478945.1 Trachelipus rathkii | reverse complement strand
ATGAATCGCTGTCGCAGATCCGAATTCCCGTTGCTCACATCCAGTCTTTTACGTCCCACCTCAGCAGGTACTACATTTCTTTTCCAAAATAGATTTGGTTCCGCTGCCTATCACCAATTATTCCGGTGGCACCCGAGGAAGTTCAAAAGACTGCTTTGATTACTCCCTTCAGGGTTGAGAGGGTCCAATTTGGGTGCGGGATGAGCCCCATTTAGCCCACATACACAATACAAAACACGCAATGAGCATGAAATTCTTATTTTCAGCCTCACCTATTGTGATAAAAAAGCAAACGGCAGCTATTTACCGGACCTTAAAACGTTCTTTTTCGGTGTTTTCTGTGTTTGTGTCATTTCTCTTTTGGATTTTTTCAGTTTTTGAAAATCTATGTTTCTTGACATTTTTCGCATCTAGGTCCTACAAATTTTTTCGAAATGATTTTCAAACTTTGAGCGTATACATATATGGGTCCATTCCCCACACAATTGTATTGATTAGGAGTTTTGATTTTTTGACCCCAGATCCCAGCAATGGTCGAATTCAAACCCTTTAGTTATCGATTGGCAGCACGCCCTTAAACCTTTAACAAATGGCAACATTGAATCATGGTCCGGAAAGATTACTTTGTCTCATCCTCACTTTTGTCTTATTGGAAGAGTAACATGTTTGGTCTTATGCGATGTCGCTATAACGTTGGAAATCTTCATTTAGACGTATATTTTTCGGTAAGTAAACTTTATAAAGCTGATTATTAATTGTGTAATTTCCCAGAAGGAGGGCATTATAATATTTTTGTGTGCATTATATTATTTATGTAGACTGTAATAGTAGTTAACTTGAGGTCTGGCAGCGTGGGCAATGTTTTGTTGATCGACCTGAATATAAATACTTACACCTGTAAACCATGTCCATTTATAACTTTACATATTATTGTAAATTATGTGTATAGGGAAAGCAGGTTAATGGCAAACTAATATCTCACAAGAGCCCTGTCGCAGCGCTGTTACTTTATCACGGCCAAATTTTAAACATGCTCAGACCACATTCTCCATTCCCCTCCGTGAATTGCCCTAAACACAACTCTCTCCTTTATTCCCCCGTCCTCTTATAATACATCATTATTTTCTATTGCTTCATTAAAAAGTGTTGCTGATGGATCTTCAGATATCTTATCCGCCATTTATTTATGAGGGGCTTAGTTTACATTTTAATTTATTATAATTTTGTAAATCCCAGTTATGTCGCCTTTATAAAATTTATAAATTTGTCGTTTTTGGGAACAAAGATGTATATTAGAAACTAAAATTAAGGATCCATGACATTAACAAATTTTGAAGATATTTATTTTTTCTTTAGAATTGGGGGAGTCTCAGTGTCCGACTTGGATAACATTTTTTTTATTGCTTTTCTTTCCTAATGAAAATTCCCCGAATTGAAGGTTTGTTGGGTTGTTAGAAAGTGTCTCAATGTATACTTCAACGCCCACGCAATCAATGAGTCTCACCCTACTTTTTTGGTCGTTGAAAATTGAATTAATTGCAAGAATTTTTGTTTGTGGTAATGCGATCAGGCTGAAAGTGTTTTCAGGGTTTATGTAGCTGGGGAGAGATTACAACACTTTTTCAGGTAGATTACTTTTTTTTTTTCATATCGTAGTTTTGGATTTTTCCTTGGAACAAATTTTTCAAAAAAAATTTTTTTTTTCTTGTAATATATACAAAAAATTATCTAAATAAAAACGATGTATCTCGCCCGACTATACATACGCCCTAAAAATTTGATGTTGATAGGATGAGTAGTAAAATTATATATCAATATTTCACTTTTGCAAACATTTTAATTTTGAAAAAGTGGAAATTTTCATATATATATTTTTTCTACTTGTCCGATCAACATCAATTTTTCAAGGGCGTATAGTAGTCTGATGATTTTGGGTATAATTTTGTTCCTATAAATTTTTTTTTTTACTCAAAGATCATTTTTTTAAATCACAAGCCGATCACCTTCGCCATGGCATCTCGAAATGAACGACACTTCCGAGAGAAGCTAGTCATTTGGAATAAGTTTTTGCAGTTTAATTTACGACATCCGTCACGATCCAGGGAAACGTACAATACTCAAGGCGGATGCCACTTTCACGCATCGTATTAACCTCCTATCTTTACTTCTCTAGCATCAGCTTACGTGGACTGACCGCTGCCAGTCATCAGAAGAACCTTTCATCCCAGGAACTTTTCCTGCAAACTCAGATGAATTCTCTTCCAGGCATCAGAAGAACTCTTCTGTGACACGTCTACTCGTGCTCCATCCTTCGTTCCTCCTGTTTTTCCGCAAACCGTTTTTCTTGCTCTTCATTCGCTTTTTCATACCGGTATCGCTACCTTTCAGAAGCTTGTTACGCGCCCGCTTTGTGTGTGTACCGAGTTAATTGCGATGTGCGAAAGTGGCTAGTTAATACCTTCCTTTGTCAGCGTTTAAGGTGCACTGACACACCAAAATCCCTCTAGGGGGAGTTTCTTTTCCCTGGAGAATGTTTTGAGAAAGTAGTCATCGACTGCCGGCCCCATTAATCCTTCTGATGGTTATCAATACATCCTCACATGTATTGACTGCTTCACGCGCTGGGGACTGAAAGCCTTCCTCTCAAAATGGGCCAAATTGTCCTATTCTTTACATTTAAAATTTATTAAAAATAAAAATCTTCAAGTTCTTAATTTACTCGTCCTTGTTTAAATTATTCTACATCTCTATTTGACTTTCTTTGCCCTTATGTTGAAGAAGATTAGATATGCTAGAGCAGAGGGCAAACGTAGAGCAAAAAGGATGATTTCTGGGTTTGAGGGTAAGAGATATGAGGAGAGGCTGAAGGAGTAGGATGTTTTCTGTAGAAAGGCTATTTCTCAGAGGGGACATGATACAAGTCACGAATATGTTACATATATGGATAAAATACGGAGACCCAATATATTCTTCATAGTTAGAGCACGGAAACATTTCAGAACATTAGAAAACATTAGAAATATAGGAACAGTAAGAAGCCACATGGCCTATCGAGGACTGTCCAGTCAAACCACTACCAAACATGCTCATCAAATCCACAACAGCACCTAGGGCTTGTCAAATTTACTGTAACTAAAAACTCCACCAATTTGGGCTTTGGTAAAAAAAAGTGTCATGAGTACCCAAAACATATGACATATACCTTAAAACAAAGTATATGCATCTACAGTGCAAGTCTAACATAAATATTACTGTAACTTAAAAATCCGAAAATTTGGGGCTTCGTCTAAATATCAGAATATTTGAATACCCAACCCATCCTATATTACCTATTCTACCTTCCTTAAAATGTTGCAACATCGAGTTTACACTTCGACAACTCCTGGTGCAAACCATTCAAACTATAAGGCACCCTATTACTGAAAGAATACGCTTTCTTATATCAAGATGGCATTTTTTCTTTTTTAATTTTCTTTTTATACCCCCTGTCTCCCGCCGATGCATCATTACTATGAAGAAATTTATGCGTCTCTGTATTATCACTAGAATGTAAATATTTTGCATAGACTTGTATCATGTCCCCTCTGAGAAATTGTCTTTTCTAAGAAAAACATTTTCCTCAACTCCCACAAACACTGATTAGCTACTTTAAAATTACTGCTTATAATCACCTAAATCTTTTTCTTGCGTCCACAGACTCAAGCCAATTCCCATTCATATCATAGATAAAACTTTTATTTGAGTAACGTAGGTGAAGAACCTTACCTTGAACTTTTTACTATTAAAATTCATTGCCACTTATTCTGCCCACCAAGAGGTTTCATTGAGATTCATTTTTTGAATCTCTCGTTAACATCTTTCTTGCACTATCTTAACTGCAGGCAGCCCACTTTGTATCATCTGCAAACTTCTGCATTAAGTCCCCTGCGTCTAACATTTATTTATATATACTGAGAAATAATAGTGGCCCCAGCACTGAACCCTGTGGGACATCACTCTTCACTATTTCCATGCATGACTTAATTGCCATTTAGTGTGTAACACCACTGTTTTCTATTTCAAACCACTCTTAATCCAACATTGTACCAATTCCACCTATACCACATTGCAATAAATTTTTTCATCAGCATTATGTGGGGAACCTTATCAAAAGTTCTTGCTTAAAGATTAAAATATACAATATCAACTGGATCTCATCGGTCAATGCACTCAGTAATGTATTCCATTAAATTTTCTAAAAGCGTTTGTCTGACATGAACCTATTCGTTTTCTGAACGTGCTGGGAGAGTCGTTACAATACCTGTTATCTTCTAAATATTTCTCTATATGACCTTTCAGTAACTTTTCCAGAACATTTACAACCAGATGGGGCTGTTAAGACTAACTGGCCTATCAATTTCCCAAATCTTGCTTTGCTACCTGTTTCTTAAAATCAGGCACAACTATGCTGTTTTCCAAGTCATTCTAGTACCTCACCAAAATGTTATAGAGTCGCTTAAAAATCAAATACAGTGCCTTGCATGCTCTGGTTACTAACCCTCTATTCAGACATTCTTTACCAATACTATTACCATCAGGGCCTAGCAGGCTTACTTGGGTCACATATGATCCCAGTAAACGTTTCAATATTCTCTTACCTTCATCATTCAAATTCTGTAAATCTAATTTGTTACATGCATATAAGAACTATTTAGTCTCCAAACTATTATCAAATATTTCCTCAGTAAACATTGAAGCAAAATTAAGCATTGAAATGTTGACCAACTCCTTATCTGAATTTCACTAAAAAAAAATTCATTTTTAATTGGACCCAATTGTCCTATTCTTACTCTTAAATTATTTATAAAAGCTATAAAACTTTTTCAGGTCCTTATTACTATTTCTTGGTAAATTAATTTCTGCCTCTCTCTTTTCCTTTCGTTATTGACTGGTTAAGTTCATTTCTATTTTTTCTATAGTTTTCTAAATCATTATCCTTATTACTACCCTTGAATATTTTT
>JABUQX010022656.1:35000-52931 GCA_015478945.1 Trachelipus rathkii | reverse complement strand
GTATTCGCATCAATTAGTAGTTTAGTGAATAGGGAAAGCCTAATATTGCCGAAATATAAGATAGAGATTCAGCCACTTGGTAAATCTGCGAATAAGAAATCTCAAGTAAATGAGAGCACTTAAGTGCGCGAAATCTTAGAAAAGGGTGGACACTCAGATTATTCCTCTCGCTCGAGAGGAATACTTCATCTTTCTGATTTTCGGCACTTATTCTGATTTATAAAATCTACAAGTGAATTGTAAGACTCCTTTGAACTGGAGCCAATAATAACATCAATCAGGAGCTGAAGTTAATTTGAAGCGACCTTTAAATGAGAAAATAGTGAATAACTTGAAATTCGCGAATCTAGAAATAGTGATTTTGTAACCGATTTCCTTCTCCTTTCAAAAAAACTTTTTTTAGTTTTCGCATTATTTCCGAATAAGTTAAATTTTAAAGGAGAGCCATATAATGCAGAAAAATTTATAATTTCCAAATAATTATATTGGCAAAGTGAAAAGTTTGAAGCTCCTTCTCAACAGTGTATTAATATATTTGTTGACGAATTAGGAGACACTTATATGTGGCCCCTCTTAATATCTAGAGTGTGATGTTGACTTGTAAGCTCGGATTTGGCGGAGAAAAAACTTTTAAGCCATTATGCACATTTATTCGCATAAACAGCGCCATCTGTAGTCTTACGTTTACATTTTTAGATCAATTTTGGGAGTAATTTATACGTGTTTTCATATTGTACTTCCGTTTACAAAAAAACGTCCACAGGTATCGGGACAGTGTAATGTGAAGTAGAAGGAGCCTTTAACACAAATAAGATTAGAGCCGGAAAGTATTGGGCGAATGAGAATGGGAGCCTTAGAATGCGAAACTAGAAAAGTGATACGATCCACAACCTAATCCAAAAAGAAAGAGAATAATAGTAACCGCGAAAAATTACACTTATATTTATATGACTCAGAATATACGGGAGATGGGACGAATATATAATTTTCCCAATATTCGCGATTGGAATATTTATGTGAATTAATGTTATAACAACTGTGGAAAATGGATATGTGGTTCTTAATATCACGAAATGTGCAAAATGTGAATGATAATATTCGGAAATGTTGAATATATTTTTTATGCAAAAAGAATTCGCGAATGTGAAAGTTATGTGAATAATTTAATTATTCGCGAATGATTGAAAGTTTTGTGGAATAATTTTCTTTTAATATCGGCGAATGTAGAAGTCATATTTTCTTTTAATATTATCATTATTGCGACTTATTTTTCTCAATATTCGCGAATGGCGATTGAGAATTTTACATATGCCAATTTTTTAATATTAGGTCTATAAGTGAAAATATTTGCTTCTGTATGTAAAGAAATTCAGTCATCAAGAGAAAAAATATTGCTTTTTGAAATAAAATACTTTTTCAATTTTCCTGTTTCCAGGATCAGGACAAGGAGCAAACTGCTTACAATGAATTTGTGTAGCTCTTCCCCACACCCTCCGTTCTTTCAAAAGAAAACTACTTCCATTACTCTCTCTCTTCAAATACGATCGCACTAAAACGTTCATTGGCATTACTGTTATTTCGGACAAGAAAGGTAAGCTGGTTCTAAATGTGAAAGATCAGTATAAGTTTTTTTCAATACTTTCATTCTCTTTAACATTAAAGTAGTGAAAAAAAACGTTGCTCTAGACCGACTCGACTGCTAAAAAAGCCAATCATACTCCATTTTCAGACTTACTTGAATGTAAAAATTGCATTTTCCGTGATGTCCGAAAGACAGTGGACTTGTAATGTTTTTGAGAGGGGGAACGTTGTTTTGTCCGTTCTCGTATTTTCTGTGACCTGTGAACTATTTCGGGGGCGTTATTTTCAGATTTTCCTTCACATTTAGGGAGACCATGACACTACACACTCCGTAAAAAAAAAAAATTGTTTTGTTTAGGGTGTTCAAAAACAACGTAAATTTGGAATACAAGTTTTTGCTCTCTCTGGAAGATTGAACTATTTGTTAAATTCTCTCAATATCGGTTTTCTTCTTACTCATTTTAACCCCCCTCGACTTTCATTGTCTGAGAATATTAAACTCTTTCGAGTGATTACGAGAGGGGAGACAGAGGGTTTGCCCGATTGTCATGGTGCTTCCAAAATGGTTTAGAGAACAATGATTACACTGGTTAGAATAGATATTAATCATGTGAAGTTAAGACCATTTATTTTATCATGAGAGGCCGTACAAGGAGATAAGTTTCATGCATCCCTTATCATAATGTTGCAACAGTAATGGCTCAGCGTGTATTTCTGAAGTTTTTAGCCATATAATCGGCTCGTATTATTTCTTTAAGTTTTTACTTTGAGGCCAAGGTCTTCGAATGATCAAAGTGTATCCCAATTGACCTACATCTTGAGAGAACTTTCCTCTGGACTCGTTTGTTTGAGAATGTCACAACATTTCTAATGTTCATGACTGACGGAGTTTGTGTTGTTTTTCACTCAAGGATAGGTCCCATTTCGTCAACATTCCATTAAATATGTCACTGAGATATTTTTCCCCTGTTAAATACGTTTCAAGATCACGAAAACAAAATTCGGGTCTGACGGCGCTTTCAAAATAATCGTCTCACGAAACCTACGGCATAGACTACCCAGAGAAATCAAAGAAACATGCCTGATTAAGGTATTCTTACCATTTTTAGGCGTAGGGGGAGAAAGCTAATAAGGATTGATTATTTGGACCAGAAATGTTTATTAATTCAGGAAAACTAGTTTTACCTAGTCATAACATTTCTTACAAATACACTTATCTGTAGTATTCCTATGACGTTAGTCGAGCGTTGAAAGGAATCGCTTACTTCATTAGCCGGGAGATCGGTCCAAATCCTACAATTTCTGCAAATTTACTACATCCATCCCTGTCGTGCTTTTCCGTTTAGCGTTCCATATCTTTGTATTTTCTATGCAAGTTGCAAAAGTAATCTGTTTAATTCTTAAAACTGGCATTAGAGATCCTTTCCCTTTAAACTCGTTTTCTCTTTGACCTCTTCCTTGTGTTTTGCTGTTTGGATTGTTTGTTAACCCAAAAACCTTTTTCCTTCTCCTAGAATAATTACGATTGCAAAGTATACACTTTGCGGTGTCATTAGATACAATATTGAAGTAATCCCAAACCACACAGAATGAGGATACCATCGCTCAGTTACTCCAACAGTTGTTCTCAATGGTATTTACTCATACGTAGTACAAGTTTATTAATATTGTTAGACTTCAAGTGTACCTCAAATTCTTGCTACGACCTCGAGACGGTATTAGTCAACTCAAACTATCACAAAAGTTGATAATTTTTCAAAAAGTCTCCCAAGGACCTTTCCATTCGACGACTTCTAGTCCATACTTATCGCAAAGTTGCTAAAATTCTTCAAACAAGTTACCATCAGGGGCCGGTTTTCTATTCGCATTCACAAGTTTGTCCGAGGGCGAAGAATTTATTTTTAATATTTGCAAATAGGGAATCATTAAAAAATATCGCGGAATATTCGGTCCATACAAATTATTTTACTAGATATATATATATATTTATATATATTATATATAATATCCATATATGTATTAGCACCCTAGTTAGTGGGAGAACTCAAAGCATCCCAATAGTATAGCTGGCCAAGTATATATTATACTGAAAATGGGTGCATCCTTCTCCCAACACTGTTTCTCAAATTCTCTACCTGTCAAGCCTTATACCTTATAATCATATATATATCACGTGAGTGAAGCGTCTACGCCTTCGACCTACGGCCTTAGGGGCGTGACTCGACGTGTACAATCTATGAAACGATCTACCCATTTAGCTCTAGATTATATATATGAGAAGAAAAAGTGGCATAAAAAGGAGTGAATGGCGGGGTTTTGTGAGGGGATATGGTTGTCAGAATATAAATCCCGCTAACATCTATAGAAAGAGGTGACAATGACAGGGAGGTGCAGGGAATACATTTACATTTCATAATTCTGTCTCTATTCTCTTAGTACCCTCTTCAAACTAAACTTCATGCAGTGCAGCCACGAATTCATTTGTATCACCGACTGAGATTAGTTAGTATTTACAATCGAAGATAGAGCTGTGAGGCCGCTTAATATATATGTTTTGGTAAATTCTTCACAAATGGTTTTTTACAATAGAGCTATTAATTGCAGATGATGTGATGTTTAGGTCCAATTTTCACACATTAGTAAGAAATGTTAACTTTGCAATTACGAACCGGCGTACAAAGGAAGAAGTTCTTTGAGCAATACCATTATTTCCATCATATGAAGTGTACTATTCCTGCGAGTTGGAACATCTTTGATCAGTTGAACTCAAAATTATATGAACTTCATGCTGTGAGATCATGAGTCCATTCATTACACAGTGGAGTCGAGTCGTCACATGTCTCTCATTTTAAAGTTTGGCGTTCAGATTCATCTAAGTATTTTCTATTATAAAAATTCTTTATTCAAAATTCGACAATAGTCAGTGGCAACATCCGCAGGGCAAAGCGCGGGATGCGGATCTTAATAATTGTGCGGATGCTACCCGGATGCATGTGTATGTTATGTTATTTTAGAAAGATTTCAATTACTTTTTTATGTAATTACAAAAGTTAATATATATAATTAATATATATACTATATATAAATTATATAATTACTTTTAGATGTAAGTAGTGTAATATTGTAATATATTATAATATAAAATATATATATAAATTATATTATATAATATTTATTGTAGTCTTCATTATCTATTATTATTTACTCCAATAGTAATACTTCATTACTACTATTAATTTATGGGGTTACCCTGTACCAAAAATGATACCACGTATATAATAAGGAGGCCCGATACCTCGATACCCGATTTACCTTTCCTATTAATTTTTTTTAGTGCGGTGTCCGATACGTATTACTTTTTAAAAATCTATATAATAAGTACAGTCCTGGAGTTCATAGATTAGGGATTATTGAGTTACCATTTGCTGCACTGCTAGGCAAATCCATCACAAGTGATTTGTGCGCGCGCCAATTCCCCTCCGTATGATTACCAAACGAATACCTTATGGTCACATTACTTAATTCTCATATTTTGGCGTGTGTGCCCAAGTCTTGTACTTTGTCCAAGCAGGAACCGACTCACATTGTACCACTGTTAAGGAATGAAATATTTAATTCAAATCATTTATTTTATATATATTAAACTTTTTTTAGGAAAGGTGTTTGTGTGAAATTTTCCAAACACAATTTAATTCATTATTCCCATTTTCCTCACACCTTTCTGCTTCAAGCTACACTAAAGAACCGACCCTAAAAAATAAGAAGAGGATAATATTTTCAACAATGTTTTCTATTGATTTTTTAACATGATTACTCTATAATTTGTTACCAAAGAAGAATTGCTTAACTTAAGCTATATTCAATAATATAGTTATACAGAATTAATAAAAAATATATGAAAGAAGAGTAACTCATGCAATGTAATTAATTATCAGCCGTCGAGAAAAAATTGGTGCCTAAAATGAAAAAAAACTTCCGCTCCCAATAAAAAATATATAGAATTAAGGTACTCAAATAAATTGAAGTCTTAATAAGTAATGAACATTCGATCTTTATGATCTTTGGTTATTTCAAAATTTTCAATATCGATCAATACTAATAATATCAGTTAAATAAATTAAATTACACAAATATTTGTGATGCCATATAATATAATCATATATATTATATATATAATATAATATTATTATATATAATATATATATATATATAAATATATAAATAAATATAAATATATAACTTATATTATATATAAATTATAATATAATTTATATATAATTATATAATATTATTATTATTTTATTTCTAATATTACCTTTTACTACCGGCTTCGTTTTAAAAATTTACGAAAAATTAAATTAAACGATTTACTAATATTTTTAGCTGGGTTTCTCTCAATTTTTTTGAGGAGGAGTTTGAATCCAGATAAGACGGGAGTCTATACGAACTATTTATTGTATCTATTTCATGCGCAACCAATTTTTTCTTTGTAAGTTAGAATATTATTGAAAAATAGAATATTCCTTCACCCGCACTCTGGAATTAGTTTTATGAAAAAATAAATTCTAGTATTGAATTTGTAGGGAATGCCATTTAGTAGGTAGTTTAGATCTGGAGCGTAAAAATTAAGTAGAATAGCAGGTATTAGAACCTTGTTATTAAAAAGTAACATCATTGAGAATTTTTATTTAGATTATAATCCCAAAGTAAATGAGCTTTTCAAGATGCTGAATTAGAAATTTGTTGTGTATTTACCAATTAAAGTAATGTTTCTTTTTTAGAATATATTAAACAGGAAACTTTCCTTATTTATATTACTGTTCCTGTGTAAGTTATCATTGACTTTTTTTGTACTTATGTATAAGCTAATTCAAAGCAAATTTGATTTTAGGTTCCTGATATTGAGACACCTCGTCCTAAAAGTGTTCCAAATTCTCCAATGGTGATGAGAGCTTTTTCAAGATTGGGAACCCTTACATCTGGTTGGGGAAGATCGTTTAAAAAGCAAGATAGGCTTAGTGTTGAAGATAAGAAGAAATGGTCTTCCTCTCACGATTGCTCAGGTATGACAAAGATACTCTTCACTTAAAAGGTAAAACCATGTTGATAGGATTTTAACATTAACTTCAACACACTTCTCAAGCTCTGAGAAGACATGTGTATATTTTTTATTCAATTAATAATTTTGATATTTCAGTTGATCTAACGATAAATATAAGGGTTCATGTTATCTTGTGTATTGGTATTATTTTGTTTACGAAGGTTTTATTTGCTTACTATGATGATTTTTCGAAAACATATTATTGTGAAAATGAATTAAATAAGGTTTTTCAAGGTTGTTACCTGGAAGTCTTCTAAAGACCGTGCTGGTAGCTTCTATTTTGGTTGTTATTATATTTAAAGGGTCATATATATTGATGCCCATTTATTAGTTATACCGTCCAAGAAACGGATGAGTCTGTATGCATATAACGCATAAGATATGCCTAGTGTACATCCCGTCAGTTTTCGTAAGCTTGAGAGAGATTGGAAAGAAGTTGGAGATGATGAGAGAGTAGAGAGAGTTAGAGAGAGAGATAAAGAGATGTAGAGAGAGAGAGATGAGAGAGAGAGGATGTAGGAGGAGAGATGAGAGATGATGAGATGAGAGAGATAGAATGAGAGTGTGTGTGTGCAAGAGAGAGGAAAGGAGATGAGAGAGAGGAGAGAAAAAAAAGATGACGAGTGAGAAGAGATTGAGATAGAGATGAGAGAGATGAGAGTAGATTTGAAGAGAGATGATGATGATGATGGATGAGGAGTAGAGAGAGAGAGAGAGAGAGAGAGAGAGAGATGTGAGTATGAGAGAGAGAGAGAGATGAGAGGATGAGAGTAGAGAGAGAGAGATGAGAGATGAGAGAGAGAGAGGAGAGTGAGAGAGAGAGAGTAGAGAGATGAGAGAAAGAGACGAGAGATGGAGAGAGAGAGAGAGAGTGATTAAGGTGAATTAGGCCTGAGCTAACCCTTTTCCCATACAGTAGTTTGAATATTGGAACATCTCCAAATATAGTAATGGGTTTTTCTAACCAAGGGTTAAATCACACCTTAGTAGAATAACCACAAAACTCACTTAATGAAGTAATTTGTGTACCAAAACAAATTTATCCCTTCAAATGATGAAAAGGAAATTACTTGATAAAAGGAATATACTTAATAATATTATAATAGAGAGGAAAGGATTTATAGACATGTACTTGAGTTGATTTTTGATTGCTTGGAAAGGTTATTGTCCTTGAGTACATTAGTATAAAGGGACGAGCTTTTTGGTCCTATTTAAAGCAAACCTGTTTTCTTTGCCACAGTTAGAAATAAAAGAAACTCATTAATAGTATCACGTTCCCACTGGACCCACTCTTCTTAAAATCAGCGCTCCGGTTATGTGCTGATGCTTTAGAATAAATAAGAATGAGAGTGGACAGGGTTGTGTTAGCTTGAGTAAGATTTAAAAGATATTTGTGAAAAGTGGAATTGAAAGAGAGATATGGGAAGTAACAGAGCCTTTGAATCAATGCAATGTACCAGGCCCTATCGAAATCTTTCTATGTGTCCTGGGGCACAGCAAAAAATTCACAGATATGCTGAATGGCTGAGGAGGGAGGGTAAGGAAGAAAGAAAAGGCTTCCCTCCATGGGTCTCTTAAGTGTAATAATATAAAACGATTATAAGATATTTCCAAAATCTTCGTTTTTAGGATAGAAAACATATATATTAAATCAAAACAATGATAGTTTCATGGCTTGAGAAAAACTGGAAAGAGTCCCCGAGGAGGAGAGGGTTAATGAGATGAATAGCCATGGACTACATCTTTCCCGACAAAGTTGGGAAGTGTTAATTCGAGAAACTCCCCGCCCGAACCATCGAGCCGTACGTTCTCCCCAGCAGATTTGAAGAAGCTAGAAGTCGATTTCCGCGTGAGGAGAGACAGTTGGTACAAGAAGCAGTAATTCATCTCTATCAAAAGTTCAAATTTTAGAATTCACACAAAAGGATGTTTCTTGAGGAAATAACACACATATAAGTTCACATGTATATATATTAATAATATATAAATATCTATATATATATATATATATATATATATATATATATATAATATATATATTAATAATATATATATAATAATATAATATAATAATATATATATAATATATATATATATTATATAAAAAGAACGCCTCGTGAAGCGAGGGAGGCGACTCGACCGACCGTGCTCGATAGGCGAGAGGGGACGCGTGGGGGCTGGTGGTTAATCCTCCGGCGGTGAGCAGGTGTGGGAGGTGTTTATTGCTGGAGCGCTGGGGGGGGGAAGTTCGAAAAATAAAACTACGACGGCGAACACAGATAAAAGTGATGGCGTTGGTTTGGGATAGCCGGCCCCTTACCAAGTTCTGATTTCTCTTGTATGAGAGTATCAATTTTTAATCTGTGTTGGGAAAAAGTTGATAAAAAGAGTTTATTTGTGATAGTAGTTATTTATATATTATAATAATATATATATATAATAATATATAATATTTATATTTAATAATAATATATATATATATATATATAATATAAATTAATAATTATATATAATATATATAATATATATATATATATTATTAATTATTATTTATATTTATAAATTTTACCACCGACAACAGAGCGAGAGAGAGGTTAACATATTTTATGTTTTTCCCGGACCAAGTGGGACCCATACAAAGTGGATGGTTGCACAGTTATCAGTTAGAGAAATAAGAATTAGTACACCCCAGTCTCTCGAGTTTCTGTGAAATCCATAGTCAAGATATTCCCAGCCGATCGGGGGGTGGGGGGGTTGGCTAGGCTCTGGATCTTCACAGACCTACTTGTGCGTTGTGATGTGCAAATTAGGAAGTGTGAGGGTGTCTGTATGGTGGTATTAATAAAATTAAAAACCCCCTGGTCCTGCTCACACCGTACTGCCTGTGCCTTCGGCTCCATATGGATGAGTGAGGTGAGGGATTGAGATTAGTGGTTATTATTACACTTATGCCGTTATAACTGTAATGAATTACAGGAAAATCTCCTACAAATGGCTTTTACTCTTTGTCTCCTAGTGGTTAAACTTAATCTTTACAAAGTATATATATCCTCGTTTGTACGATGGTAATCGAACATCACGTACCCTAAGCTGTGTGCAATACGCATCCTACTCAGCCCAGCTGTCGCCACCGAGACTCTTTATAATTATAATATTATTATTATATATTTATATTATATCTATTATATATATTTATATATTATATTATATATTTTATAAATCTCTTTATTTTTGTATTATTAGTATGTTATTTTATACTCATGACAGTCAGGTTCAAAATAATTAATATAATATTTAACATATATGTATTATATTTTATATATATAATTATATATATATTATATAATATATTTATATATATTTATATATATTATTAATTATTATATATTATATATATAGATATATTATATATATATTATATATTATATTATAATTATAATTTCCCCCCCCCTCTTACCCTACCTATACTACCCTACCCCATATATACCTTACCCTACCTATCTATACTCTATTATATATATATATATATATATAATATTTAATTATTCCCATCTCCTACTCTACCACCTCATATACTACTATACTCATTATCCCCCCTACTAACCCTACTACCTACCCCTCCTATACTATCACTACCCTATACCTCACCATCCCCTCATATACTACTATACCTCACCCCTACTACTATAATATATATATATTATATATATTATTATATATATATATGAATTATATTATTACGGATTAAAATTGTTCCTGTGTTTCTTGGCTAAGAACATTTCTAATAAACTTCTGTAATCTGGGCCTTTCCTCCTTATCGTTCTGATAGGTTTCTTTTACTAACCTCTACTGTCGTAGTGTAGAGAGAAGGGCTGGAATTTGTTTGGAGCGGTCTTTCAGGAGGTTATATAATTCCATCTTGAACGATGTTACAACACTACCTCCTTCAAACTCCTTCTTCTCTCATTGCTGTTCCCCATGTCTGTACCTTTATTACTCATGATCGATTTGCATGAGATTTCTGATTCTATGACGTCAGGAGTGTTAGTGGGTCCAGATGGCATTTCTTCCCATAGCTGGCGTGGTTGTGGGGGTGGGGGGGGGAGAGGTGTGTTGTCTGAGGCTTAGGACACGCTGGTCCTGTTTTCAATCTCTACGTCTCTATGTCTAAGTACTAATAGCTTTTTCTCAGTACTTGGAAGAGCCCACATATTCTTCAGCCGATCCCGGAAATAGGCGGGAGCAGCTCGATCCCATCTAACTATCGTCCTATACTTTCACTTGTTGTTAAGTTTTTGGTAAATTTTTTTTTTGAAAATCTTTTCAACTTCTACAATCTCATGGCGTCATCATGAAATTCTCATTCTCTTCTTTAGAATCAATCATGTCAGTATGGCTTCGTCCGGTTCAGCGTCAACTAGTGACATATTCCTACCTTCACTGATCTATGGACTTCTGTCCCTTAGGACTATGGGGAGTCTGTGGGGGGTTGTGGGGAGTCTTGTGTGATGGCCCTTGAAATATGAAAAGCTTTAGAAACTGTATGACACGCTTCACTACTTTCTATGCTCCCTTTCTTTGGGTTTCATCCTTCTCTTTGCTCAATCATGTCTAGTTTTCTTTCAGATCTTTCCATATCAACTATTCTTGATGGAGCAACCTCCTTTCCCGTTAATAGTGATGTTCCCCTAGGTTCTGTCCTATCTTCAACTTTATTCCTACTACTTATTCATCAATAATCTTCTAAGCTGTACTTCTAACTCCGTTCATTCTTAAGCAAAATAATCAATTCTAAATTCTTCCACTCATTTTAAATCTGCTCCATCTTTTGCATCTAGAGTTGACTTTCGTTTTCATCTTTCCGATTCAATTTTTGCAGATTTGGGTGGCATTTCTCGATGGGGCCACCACAATCTTGTGAAATTCAACTCCGTAAAAACTCAACTTCACATCTCCCTCTCAAAAACATATCCAAATTTTCCTATCCCCTTCGACAGCTCTAACGCCTCAACTGTGAACAACATAAACATCCTTGGACTGAACACAAACTACAAATTTTCTTGGAACACTCATATCACAGCAGTTGCTATGGCGGACTCAAAAGAAGTTGGAGATTCTGTTCAGCTTAGAGAATTTTTTTCATCTACCCAGTTTTTACAGTTAATTAATGGTCTTATCGGCCCTGTGCGAAATACTGTTTGCACATTTGATGGGCTCTGGTTCCACCCTTCTTTTGGATAGGGTTTTTAGTCTAAGGGTAAGAGGCTAATAAACTGTTCCCTAATTTCAAACTCCCTTGACCCTCTTTCTCTTAGACATGACATTGGCATGCTATTTCTTTTCTATAGGTATTACAACGGCAGGTGCTGGAGTGCGTTGTCCTCTCGCATTCCTCCACCATTGTTGTGCTCTCGCATCATAATCGGTACCTTGCTTTCACATGAAATTTGTGTTAATATTGGAAACTCAAGGCTCGGTCGTTGTGATACCTCTTTCTTTCCAGTCACATCTGCTTTACGGAACTTCTTGCTATCATCTGTTTTTCCTGCTCCATTTCCTGCTTCCACCTGAGGGAATTGCGTTAGGAATGGGATTGGATGGGTTTTCTTCCTTTTATTTTTTGATCCTCATTGAAAAGGGCCAATAAAGTTGTAGTAATATGTAAAAAAAAGAGATGAATGGGAGTTTAGTAAGTGTTAACAGAGATTTAAATAAAAATTAAGCGAAAGATTTAGAAACTTCCAAATTTCTCATTCAAATAGTAGTTATGATATTTAAAACTTTTGATATTTAAAGAAACAATATGTATCTTAAAAGCAGTTTTAAATCACTAATTTCAAAAAGTTCTTATTCGTTTTGCATAAATGTTTTTATATTAATCAGTATCAGTATCGTCTTTTTTTATATTTAAGAAAGGTTGAGAGGAAAAACAAAAATCCAAAAGCTGAAATTTATTAGAAGGAAATTATACTTTGCAGCACTAAAATTTAGTTTGAACACTTACTAGCGAAATATAATTTTAAAATTTATTTTAATGATTGCTGTTTAATTAATTATTAAATTATATTTTGTTGTTTTTTTCTCTGGATTTTTCAATAGACAAAAAAATTTGGAACAATTCAATTTCATTTTGTCACCCTATACACAGGAGCGCTCCTAGCTCAGAGGTAGAGCACTCGCCTAGCAAGTGAGAAGACCTAGATTCGAGACTGGGTAAAGCGAGAGAATGTGAGCTATTCTCTATTATCTCTAGCTTCGTTCCATTCAGATGTTAATGAGTACATTGGTAGCGTGCTTTGCTACTAATGGGAAAACTTTCCGGCATCCTCGATATGTCTGGCCAGCCAGCGGATTGGTCGTTAGACCCGAGCTTCCCAAGGATCTTTTTCGAAGGGTCAGACTGGTAGGACGTCAGTCCTTCTAGAAAACATCCCTTATGATTGAAAATAGTTTTCTGATTTAGATATATATAAATATATAAATTATTAAATATATAATATATATATATAGTATATATATATATATATATATATATAATATATATATATAATCACTATATATATATATTATTATATATATAATATATATAATATATATATATATATATATATATAATATAATATAATATAATAAAAATTATTACATAACCCAAAAATTAAGTTTATGTAAATATAGTGAATAGAGTAGGGAGGATGTACCGGAACCAGAATTTTTGGTTCCGGCCGGAACCGGAACTTTCCGGAACCTTGAAAAAGTTCCGACCGAAGTTCCGCGCCGAAAACCGGAAACTTTTCGATTTCAAGCCTACACTTACATAAGCTGCGTTTTCAAAAGCCCGACTGCAGGCACAGCAGGCACACATGCATCGTTTTCAGAGCCCGTTTGAGCATTTCTACGTCACGTAAACGTCACAGTCAGGAGCCCGTTGTTAAATCCTCGATTTCGAGAATTAATAAACGGGCGGGCTGCGCAGAAGAATACTTTGTTCACAAACAAATCTTTTTACAAACATGTGTTCGGAAATGGCTGCCAATTTTTTAATTATTTTAGTTAACTTTATATTAAGGATACTAATATATCGTATCATTTCATAAAATAGATACATATAAGTATAAGAGTATTGCTTTACAATGCCAGCTGATCCGACGCGGCGCGCATCACAACCACCACCATCACTATGGGCCGTTTCCAGGTACTAAAATTACTGTTCTCAGAATGTGTTAATGAAATTTATTTTCAATTTCGAAGCGGTTCCGAGTCAATTTTGCCACCGGGCTGCACTCTGGGCTTCTTGGGAAACGCAGTATTTTTCTACTTAAAACTTGTCTGATAACAAGTGGAGTCTCTCTAGAAGTTCTGTCATCTTGTCATATCCATACTGTGAGCTCTTAGTTCTGCAAGCCAAAATTTGGATAAGCGAATCAATAAATTTATTAAGTAAAAAAGGAATATACTATAGCTGCGTTTCCAGAAGCCCGAGTGCAGCCCGTGTGCAAAATCGATTCGGAAACGCTTCGAATTGAAAAAAATTACATTAACCAATCAGAGAACAGGAAATTTGAGTATATGGAAACGGCCGAGCAAGCCCGTCGGATCAGCTGGCAATTGTAAACAATCCTCTTATCATGCGGCGTAACCGGGGGGGCAGGGGGGCACTTGCCCCCCCTAAATCTTGTCGAAATAAAAAAAAATGAACCTTATATTTTTTTTGCGCAGACCGACGTTTTTTAAGGGGTTTATTAGTTGGAAAAACTTGAAAAGTTACATCCAATAGATAGATAATGAATAGTAATTATTTTACAAAACGTATTATAAATATTATAAATATATATATATATATATATATATATATATATATATATATATATATATATATATATATATATATATATATATTATATATATATATATAATATAATATATACAATATATATAATATATCACTCAACCTTTGCCACCCCCTAAATGAAATCTGCCTACGCCCATGACTCTTATAACTTATATGTATCTATTTGGTATGAAATTGATACGATTATAATTAGTTCCTTTAATTTAAAAGTTAAACTGAAATATTAAAAATTTGGTAAGCATTTCCGACCCATGTTTTGTAAAAAGACATTTGTTGTAAACAAGTATTCTCCGCGCAGCCCGTTCCCGGTTTATTAAGTCCCGAAATCGAGGATTTAACAACGGGGGCCTGACTGTGACGTTACGTTACGTAAGAAGTGCGAAACGGCTCTGGAAAAATTATGCATGTGCGCCTGGTGCCCGCCCGAGGCTGCAGTCGCGGCTTCTGGAAACGCACTTATATTAAAGTTCTACGGGTCTTCAAAGTTTAAAAAAGCTTTTTTCTGAAGCGGGTAACGTGTTTGAAGATAAGAGATGACGTTTAACTCCACAACATGGAGAGCAACTTATTTTCCTACACCACAACATTTCAAAATTCAAATAAATTCATTTTAAGTAAGAAAATTATGGAATCTTGTTTTAAAAATTTTAAAAATTTTTGCTTAAACAGTTTAGTAAATATTTTGTTTTGTAGTAGTTTCTACTTTAAAGTTAATTTCTTTTAATAATAATAATAATAATAATAATAATAATAATAATAATAATAATAATAATATAAAAATAATAATAATAATAATAATAATAATAATAATAATAATAATAATAATAATAATAATAATAATAATAATAATAATAATAATAATAACCCTGTACAAATTTTATTTATCCCCAGGTCTAAATTCTAGAGCAGGATTGGCACAAAAAAGATCAAATATTTAAATCAACTGATTTTTTACGTATTTTTTTTTATTAAAAAATCATTATTTTTTTTTTTTTTTTTGTATTTTTTAGACCACTTTTTTTTCTAAATTAATAATTAATCCTAGCTATTACCTAATTAATGATAAATTATATTTTCATCTACATATAAGTAATTTCATCAATGTTGTTTCAATTTCATTTTTTTATAAAGAAATAAAATAAAAAATTAGAGTACTCAATATTATACAGTATTATAAAAATATAGGATATATTATATTATATATATCACTTATATATAGATATATATATATAATATATATATATATATTATATATATATATATATATATATATATATATATATATATATATATATATATATATATATATATATATATATATATATATATATATATATATATATATATAATATATATATACTAGGAATGTACCGGAACCAGGTTCCGGCCGGGAACTTCCGGCCGGAACCTTCGATTTTTTGGAAGTTCCGGTTCCGGCCGGAACTAGCTTGGGTTCCGGCCGGAAACTAACCGGAACTTTCTACTTTTTCAAATGTCTTTCTTAATAAAATTCAGGCAATTGATTTGTCATTTTCACAGTTGATGATTATTCATAAAAAATAAATATTGAAAATTGTGATATACAGTCTCCACTCGTAGAACGCGCGGTTTAGGTTCCTGACCCCCCGCCGTTTATAGCGATATGCGCGTATAACTTTAAACCCCCTGAAAAATCATTAATTTTAAAAATTTTACCTTTGTATAAGGTGAATAAAATAGCAGCAGTATTTTATTTATCCTTAATAATAATGAATAAATTTGCAGATACATGTTATTTACAGAACAGTTTATAAACATTTTTTATTGACTAGTTAAATTAGTAGATATTTATAACATTACAGTTACAGTACATATCTTAAATGAGCAAAAAAGTTTTTTAGTTTTTTTAAATGAAAAAATATACAAATGTACAAAACCTTTTTAAAAATTTGGAGATTATAAAATGTTTTATATCATTTAATTAAATAGCCTGAGGACTGTAATATAAAATTTTAAAGTTTAGCAATTGAGCACAAAAATAGTTTTTTTCAAATTGTAAATGAAGTTGAAGTGAAGAGATGGAAGGCAGTCCAGAATCTCTAGGTTGTATGTGGCTGCTTCTTGAGAAATACATTCGTTATCGGTAATTTGACGCTTTTGCCTTTTAGCTCACCAAATTATTTTCTTTTTTTCTTTCTTTTCATTTCATTATCTTAACTATGTATGTATTATTTTTATTCTATTTTTTACAATTTTAATTTTAATTTTTATCTGTTTAACATATGTAATTACAGAATTTTTAATTTTATTTTTGTAATTTTGTAATTTTTCTTTTCATTATCTTTTTGCCAACCGCGGTATAGCAAGATCGCGTTCTATAAGACCGCGTTCTACGAGGGACGACGTGTTATGTGAACGAAATATTCATGAATTATTAAATGACCTTCGACTCTATACTTTCGAAAACTTTAAATATGAAACAATATTTTCCCACTCGAACGGGTAGCTTTAATACTCTAGAACGGGGTTGGGGATATTTTTGATTTTTTTTGAGATTTTTTTATTTTTTAGCACTTTTTGTTTTTTTTTAATTATTATTTTTATAAAATTAGTAAATATCCTAATTATTGTCTAATTAATAATAAGTTTGGTAAATATAATTAATTAGTTTAATTAATTATTTAAATTATATATATACTATATATAATATATATATATATTATTACTATATATATATATTAATTATAATATATATAAATATATATATATATATATAATAGTATATATATATATTATATATATAGGTATATTATATATATATATATATATATGATACTGTATATATCATATATATATATATAATATATATATATATATATATATAATATATATATATATATATATATATATATGTATATAATATATATATAATATATATATATATATATATATATATATATATATATATATATATATATATATTATAGTATATATTATATATATACATATATTATTGAGGTTATGTATAAAATCGGAGTACTCTAATTTTATGTATTTCTTCTATAATAATGACTTGAAACAACATTGATGATTCTACTTATTATGTAGATGGAAATTATAGCTTACCATTAATTAGGTAAATAGCTAGGATTAATTATAATTTAGAAAAAAGTGCGTCTAAAAAATTACAAAAAAAAAAAAAAACAAAAATAATGATTTTTTAATAAAAAAAAAATAACGTAAAAAACAGTTGATTTAAATATTATCTTTGTGCCAATCCTGCTCTAGAATCTAGACTTGGGGATAAATAAAATTTGTTACAGGGTATTATTATTAATTATTATTATTATTATTATTATTATTTTATCTATTATTATTATTATTATTTTTTATATTATTATTTTATTATTATTATTATTAT
>JABUQX010022656.1:0-30000 GCA_015478945.1 Trachelipus rathkii | reverse complement strand
GCGGGAATAGAATCGGAAAGATTAAGACGAGAGGCAATTCTAGAAGTAAAAGAAGGAGCACAATTGAAATGAGTGAAAGAACAATGGGTCAAGTATCGGCATAGGAATGAATGAATAGGAGCTAGAATGCAGCTGAGAATATTCATTAAAGAAAAGTAGGAAAAGGTAACGTGATTAGACAGAACCTTGAGAAACACCACTATAAACAGGGAAAAGTAAAAAGAAGCCAAAACATCAACAACAGCCGATATTAGCGATTTGAAAGAAAACTAGACTCATAAGTAAGCAAAGAGAAGGAGGAAACCCAAAGGAGGGAGCTTGGAGGTTAGTGACGCGTGCCAACCGGTCAAATGCTTTGGATTTTTTCAAGCGCCACCACGCAAGAATTCCCCGTAGTTCCTTAGGGCGGAAAACCATAAATCAATCGTAAGGATAGGAAAGTATATAGCCAGTAGACCTCGAGCGCCGAAAGCCGTACTGGCGATCGGAAAGAAGTGAATGAGATTCCAGATGATCTAAGAAATGAGAGTTGAGGAGAGTTTCAAAGATCTTAGATAGAATACAAGTAAGAGCTATAGGGCGATAGTTGGAAGGATCAGAGCGGCTTCCTTTTTTCGGAATAGGTTGGTCATTGTGTGGGCTTTCCAACACTGAGGGAAAGTGTAGTATGGAGGCATAGAAGATATAGTTTAACGAGGGGTCGGGGTCAGCACGGAAGCACTCTCCTTCAAAACTCGGGGAGGAATTCCATCCGGGTCAACCGCCTTCCTAACGTTCATAGATTTCAAGAGCCCATGCACCCGATCAAATGTAATCAAAGGCAAAGGCATAGGACACCTGAGAGGAGAAGGAGGAGGATGAGGAATACCAGAATCGTCCAGGGTTGAGTTAGAGGAAAACAGGAGGCCGAAGAGATTGGCCTTTTCAGTTGGAGAATTAGCTACAGAACCATCAGATCGAATAAGAGGAGGAAAGACAGATTTACAGAAGTTGTTAGAGATGTTTTTGGCAAGAGGCCAGAAAAATTTGTCAGTAGGAGAACCAAGGAGGTTAGCGCACTTTCGTTTGATGAAACCCGCTTTGCTCGAAGCCTGAATGGCCAGGAGAACAAGCACCGATCGAAACCATGGATTTATGGAGGAGAGAAAGATTTAGTCGAAGGAAGGAATGGACCTGCTCATCCCATCGTTTACAGCTCCCACCTTATCGGCAGAAGTCGAAGCGTCACCAGAGACAAAGCAGTCATTCCAGTTATAGTTAGCGTAGAAGCAACGCAAGGCCCCCCAATCAGCCCGATCAAAGTGCCAGAAAAAACGCGTAGGGCAGGATGGAGCTGTTGGAGAGAAAGTATTAAAATTTAGAGATATAAGGTTGTGGTCAAATTTACCAATAGGAGCGAAGTGGTGTATTTTTAGAGAGAAGCGACTAGTGGTGAAACATAGTCAAAAGTGTGTTCAAGAATGGTTGGACGCATCGGAATTTGTGTGTGGCGTTCTTTAATAGTTGCCTCCAGATCGTTGAGAATGCTAAATGAATTCGGCCTCCTCCCACCTAAATCAGTATGAGAGGACCCCAACCATTCAGTGTTGTGTACATTGAAATCCCCTAAATAGAGGACCTCGGTATTTGGATGAGAAGATATAACAGTCTCGTGAGAAGTAGTAATGATATTCAAAGAAAGAGTGAAAATCTGTTGTTAGGAGAACCAGTAGCAGAAGCACAAGATATATTGTAGTAGAAGGAAGAAAAGATTTTAAGCCACCAGCGAACATCGGAAGTTAGGAGATCAAGATTCTCGAGATGAATTATATGAGTCTTTGGGTATGACAGCTTTGAATGCTTCCATACTTTATGAGCCAGGAAATTATGAAAAAATTATACAGGGATTAATTAGCCGAGAAACTCACTCATGTTTGACCCTTCAATTGCTGAATCATTAGAAAAGGTTTAGGGAATTGTTAGAGAGGTGGTATTCCACGGATGCAGAGTTAGAGAGTAAGCCGCGGATGTTGGTAAAATCGATAGAAAGCCCGCGCCTGTGCAAATCTGCCATCACACACGCACACACACACAACCACAACAACAAAAACAACAGACAAAAACAGACAGACAAAAAAAACGAAAGTTAAAATTGGATTAAAATTATTCACTCACTAAAAAACGTAAATGATTAAAGTGCTAAAACCGTGTATTTAGCAATACAATTTAAAATTGAAAAAATTTAGAAAGTTTAAAGCACGCATTCACACACCCTAACAAATTTATATATATATATATATATAATATATATATATATATATATATATATATATATATATATATATATATATATATATATATATATATATATATATATATAAAGTATATTCTTATTTCTATATATATATATATAAATATAAAATTATATATATATAACATCAAAATATAAAAATTAAATAAATATATAAATTGTAACGTAATTTTATTGGAAATTATGTTTTTAACTACCAATAAAGGGTTAGCGGACTGTTGCAGTCTTCAATAGTGAAAAAAAAAGTTATTATCGATAGAATTAGCCAATTTGCGATAGCGGAGGCGAAGCAAAAAAAGTTGGGAAATTGCGGATTTGTGATAGCAGACTGGCGAAGCAGAAAAAAGTGACGGAATTGCGAACTGCGAAATGTCCAACAAAGTTAGGGGAATTGCGAATTGCGGATTAACCAAAAAGTTGCGGGTCCCCCACTTCTGATATATATATATATATATATATAATATATATATATTATATATATATATATATATATATATACATATATATATATATATATTATTATATATTATTATATATACAGTGGCGTATTTTTTCCAGAGGGGGCAGGGGCGCCTATGGCCCCCCCGAAATTTTTTAGACACTAAAAAATTTTAAGTATTATATCCGTTAATAATATAAATCCAGAGGCTAAATTATATTTATATGTATATATATATATATTATATATATATATATAATTATATATCATATATATAATATATATATAATATAAATATATATATATATATATATAATATATATATATATATATAAAAGAAACGATTTTTGTCTGGCCCCCCCCGAAAAAAATTCTGTATACGCCACTGTATCATATATATATATAATATATATATAATATATATATGTATATATAATAATATATATATATAATATTAGATATAATATATATATATATATATATATATATATATATATATATATATATAAGAGGAAAAAAGAATAACGTATATTAAGAAAGTTTCTTCAAATTTAAAGAAAAAATTTTTTCCATTTTCAACTTTCTAAATAAAATTATAGAAAATTTTCCTGCTTTTATTTTCATTATTTTTTCAAGTTCAAGATTTTATAAGGTAATTAAACGACAAAACATATAACTCTTATAAGCAACAAAAATTTAAATTTTAATTTGAAATATATAAATTCGAATCATTCCTATATTTGGGAGTTATACCACTTGCATATTTTACCATTCAATTGCTATTTTTAATAAAAAGTTTTTTAAAAGAATTTATTTTAAAGATTGTTTCTCTTAAATACACATAAAATAGTGATCTAAGATAAAAAAAAATTAAATTTCTCTGAAGTGTTTTGGTTTTAATTTAATTATTTTTCAATATAAGTCATTTTTGAGTTTTAAATTTTTGCAAATTTCTCTGTAAATGATTATCAAACATTTCCATTTGGACGCTTTGTATAACAGGTGATAGAAGAATGTCTTCATACTCTGTTCAATTATTATTAATGGTTGTGTTTTTTATTGACTGTTAGTTAGGTCGATTGTAATATGTTTTCTTTTTAAATGCGATCATACTTGGATAATTTAAAATTGCTAGAATGCTGTCTTGGGCCAACTGAAATCATAGTTTTGCCATACTGTTATTAGGAGGAAGAAAAGCCTGACTATCTTGAAATCTTACTTTATTAATGACGAAAAAATCTTCAGAACATCTTGAGGAAAGCCATCCTCGACTCCTCACAATGTAGAACAGCGCGACACCGGCTTCAAATAAACTTTTCCATTCAAAGGTTCTACGTTGATGGAAAGCAGTCTTTCATTCCCCCCTGTATGGCTAAGAAAAGTAAAGATTTCACTAAAAAATATATAATGAGTATACAGAGGAGGACTGGAAAAAGTAATGCATTTACACCAGTGTTTCCCAACCGGGGTCCACAAAAGCTTTGAATGGGTCCACAATGTAAAAAATGTTATTTCAATGGTCCATAATAATTCTTAGCTTTTACTAACCTACAAATAAATATTTAATCTAGAAATATTACATATGAGTATATGGGGGTCCACATACGTAAAGTTAGGACTCAGGGGGCTCATAAGCAAAAAAAAGGGTGGGAATCCCTGATTTAGACAAAAACATTTTTAATTACATACGATATGTTTTTATAGTAAAGCTGCGATTATCAAATAGCAACATGTATGATTTTGGCTTCATGGTGAATATTGTTGATATATTTGAACAAAAGCTTTATTAAATGCATTCAATCTCTTTATAGAAAAAGATGACGTTCCCCAAGTACCAAAAGCTATACGATTATCGATTCGAAATGAAAATTTGATCCACACATCCTCTTCCACTTCTAAATACACATTTTTCTTCACCAATCAGTTCCTCAGTCTCTCGACGTACTCTTTTGACCAAAATACCAGCATATATCTTCCCTACATCACTCAATAAACTAATTACTCTATAATTCCTACAGTTCTCCTAACCCCCCTTACCCTTATATAAGGGTACTATTACTGCTCTCCTCCAATCCCTCAGAACTTTACCCTCCATAAAGCTTTGTTATACAACTTCCAAATCCAATCATTCATTATCTCTACTCCGTTCTTGATCATTTCACCATTCATCTATACCTGTGATTTCCAATCTTCAACTTTCTCACTCTGCCATTACCTCCTCCTTACTATTTTGACCTCATCCCCAAATGCCTATTCGCTTCTTACCATCGAAAACCAACACACCAGCTCCACTATTACCTCTGCATTACATAATATTACCTGAATTTTGAAGTTTCTCTCACTCTTCTCATGATTTCTTTGGAAAAGACTGGTTCAAAGGGACTGTTCCAAGCTGAAGTCGTGCATTTCATTCTTTTAATCTTCAAAGCCATTTTAAAACTAATAGTGATCTTAGTAAATCCTTTTTTTCAAACTAATTCAATTTCATTTTCAATGCTTTACCGTGTCAATACTCTGTCTTCCTTTGTTCCCCAATCTATATCATTCCAAACACCTTTCTTTTGAGATCTAATCATTGGCTTAATTTCTTCATTTCTTTAACTTTTAACTAACTTTTGGCACCTCTTCATTCCAAATTATTAGATATGAGTATCAAAGACTAAAGTACGAACTCAGGAGATTATGGAATATAGATATGATTGAAATAAATTTATAGAATTCCAATTATATAATATATATATATATATATATATATATATATATATATATATATATATATATACATATATATATATATATATATATATATATATATATATATATATATAATATCTACTTTATATATATATATATATATATATATATATATATATATATATATATATATATATATATATATATATATATATATATACCATATATATATATATATATATATCATATATATATATATGCTCTTCTATATATGAAAATTTAAACGTTGGTCGTTGGGATGCAACACATAATTAATATCCCATGACATATGTCTTGCTCAGTTTTAGCCTTTAAAGAAGTTGAAGCAGTGTTGTAATCGGGTTTCATTGATAAATTTATGTATGTTGTTTTTAATTTTTAAATAGCTTAACATCCTATCGCACACGTCATCACCTCCCATTCCTTGATTGTACTTGTGTACTAGATAAAGCTGAGTGACTATCATCCTATTTTCCTGCTTCACGCGCCTCTCTGCTGCCTGAATTGGTTTTATGAAGTAGTAGTTATTAGCAACACAAACGATGTTATTATCATTCCACTTTGCATAAAAAACACTCCTATCCGACTTGAAATCAAATGACCCTCTCCTTTTTTTGATTAATTGTTGTTTAGTTTCTTAAGTGCATTTTTCAATTCGATTTTCTCTGATTGCTCCACAAGCTCGAGCATTACACTCACCTAAATCAGTCATCAATTTATGACTCGTGAAAAAGTTATCAAAAAACACTACATGTTTATTTGGGGTAGAAATTGGTTTGGTTATCTTCATTACAGCACGATACTTTATAGGTGATGTTTAGTCCCCTTCCTTGCCGCAATTAACTTCTATAACTATTTAATTTTTCTTCTAGAACTGTTTATATACATTTTCACTCTATTTTCTATAACTATTCTATAGCAACTTCTATAACTATTTGCATTTTGAAGGTGGTCTTGTTTTCATTATGTTTTATTATATTTTTTATCAGTAAATTGGGTAATAGTATGTTATCTCGATGAAGAAACATTGGTATATTTGGTACTTAACTCATAGTTCTGTATTTAAAAATAATTTAAAATTATTTGACTTAATTTTAAAAAAGTAGATGGTTAATAAAAATACTACATCGGTATATTTGAAGTTATTGGTGGCCGATGCACCTGTGAAACGAGATACAATACACAATTTAAGTGCCCCTGTGCTTTACGGTTCGAAAAACGCACCACAAAGCACAAGGACACAATGACCAGCCTTGCGGGTCTGCGAAGTTTAGATTTTAAACATGACAAAGATAAATTTAATATTTTAAATATATACACAATTGCAAATTGGAAAATATTACTTTTTAGCTGTAATATTTACAGTAAAATTTGAAAAATTGATTTTTTCTTTTATATAAAAATTTTCAAATTTGTATTTTGCATATTCGAATGGCCTTGAATTTACTGTATTTTATTTTATTTTATTTTTATTAAGTATAATTATATTCACATGTATTAATATTTTCGGCACGATACGGAACACAATGGAACACAGCTTCATTGCGTGGGCTAACTGTCGTGTTATGTCTTAGATTCTTTAAACATTGATCAAAGATAACATTTTTTCATTTCTTAACACCAAATAGTACTCCATCTACATGCAAATTGAGATGAGAAACTCATATAACATATATTTAGTCTTTCAAACCCCTTCTCTAAATATTTTCAATTTATCGAGGTACAAAACATTGAAGATAAATTGATTCTTTTTTTACCTCTGTTACTAAAAACTGGTCTTTTATATGAATTTATTTTGGGTTTAAAATCAATTTCTGGTTTTCTTTAATACATTTTACTGTTAATATTTTATCTTAACTTTATTTTTTTCTCTCTTTCTTAATCTCTATTATTCTATGTACACTTTTTACTTTCTCTCACTCTCTCTCATTTTTTTAAATTAGGACTTATTGTGTGCAATAGATGTGTTTACATCCGACTACGCACCCGAACACAGCGTAGATAAATTGTGAAACATTTATCTATTTGTCAAAGAAATCCCTTTACGTCTACATTCAATATGAAAGTGTCTTTGTTATTTGAATTGCCAGCTTTTTGAGCAGCAGACATCATCAATATGGTATAGAGTCATAGGGTTTTATGAAAACATTTAAATTCTAGTTTTATTATATTGGTCAATTCATAATATATCGCAAAAGTACACAATTTCTACCATATCTAAATCTGCACATACCAAACTTTTAATACGCACCTGATTCGAATTACACTATTCTATACTATAATATAGACCCCTTTTCCGCTATATATAATTGAGATAATAATATACATTAATTAGAGAAAATTTCCATTCTTCTCTTTTACTTTCTTTTACATATACTACGTAAAAACTCTTAGATACTCAAATTGAATATACAATAATTGATTTCTTGTAAGTATATATTTTTGCGCTAACTGCTGATTTTCTTGTAGACAATATGAAAGTGTCATTTTGTTTTATTACCCGTATATGATTACCTGAGACCCTATTCTCTAATACTTTAATTAATTATATCCTATATATATACTCTAAATACATCAACTCTCTAGTTGTAAATGCTTTTTAATTTCTACTTTGTCAGATTATTTATTTGAGAAACAAAATTCGAAACGTTTATTAACAAATTTTTACTAGAATATGTTATTACTATTTACATTTCCCTGCATAAGTTCTTGTCATTGATGAAATGGAACGTCACTTGCTTTTATGAGTTAGAAAGTTTAGTTTTCATGTATTCATATAATATCATCTCAAAGAAACTCGCCAAAACACTCAATCTCTTATCACACACTGACTTGAAAAGCTAACGAATGGGTAATTTCCCTAGAATACTGTTTCTTAATAATTTTTTCTATTGATATTTCTCTGTGACTATAAATACCCTTCTCTATTCTCACTGACTGTGATAGTCGAGTTAATTTAAATAACATGTTCAAGGCCATAGGGGTTTGATATTTTACAAACCAACATAAAAATGGACAATTATTTACATAAAGTATAATCTGACTCTTTCAAAATCCAACGACTCCAATAATCCATCTCCCACTATTAAATATATATAAATATATATAATTTATAAGCTTTAGATGAAAGTAACTTTTACATAATATATATATATATATATATATATACGTCTTTGTTGATTACGAACGGAAACTTGAATGTATTGATTCATTTTCTCAAATATATTTTTATCTTTAGTCCCGTTATAGCTCATACAGTCATACTCCTAAATCTATGAAAACGCTGGAGAAAATTTGCGTATAATTCAACCTTAATAATAACAGTAAAATAAAGCAGGTGATAACAGTGCTGCAGATATCTTATAATGCGTCTCAGAGTTGCTAGTTTTGGATTTATTAAACAGTGATGTTTTTATCTCTTTACTAACCTTGGCTGTCCGGCAGATATTTCAACCAACTCTCGTCATTATGGTCCCTGAGGTGTATTCTCTACAATTAATGAATTCCTATACGCTCTTTACTCACTTCGATCTCCTCGATACTCGACACTCTCTGTTTTGTTTTTCATGTTACTCCGATCTCATTACGTCATTGATTGCTTAGTGTGGCGGTGAATATCTCGCGCAGATTGTGCCGCAGTTAGTTAGTTGTAGGGAGTTGGACCACACGCTACATAAGATCAAATATATTATCGTTTTACCTTCGTTCCGGCCATCCAGAGGTCGGTGTAGCATGCAGCGTTTTGTACATGCGCTGCTTACAGTGTCTGATGCAATTATCATCGTTGGGGGTTTACGATTCTTACCATATCGTGTGTCCGCTCTATATATGTTTATGTGATATATAGTCGTAATAATTATTGGACTCACTGAGTTTGTAATGATAGTTTCAATGCTCTAAAAGACTAGGTTTCTTCATCTATCTCCTTCGACAATATTCGTATCTCGCGACTCTCGAACTCCGCTTTATTTAATTTCTTGTGTCGTTCGATAAGTCTCACAATTAACTCAGCACGCCAACCTAGATTATCTTAATAATATGTTCCTGTGCTGTATGTGCCTTTTTTTCCCTGACTATTGTAGATTTATAAGGGTTATAGTGATACTGTGTACGTACCGCACTCTCTGGGTGATATAACTAGCAAGCTTTTCGCGATAGGGAGTCGTGGGTTGCGGTTATGTTTGTGAGGTAGTGGCCTTTCGCAGAATTTTCTCACACCCTAAGAGTGTTGCTGGTGTTGGCGCCGCGTTGTGCAGTTATAGGTGCAGAGAGTGTTTCGCTCTCCCGCTGGATCCCTCACATGTCTGCTCGGTGTGACTCCACACACACACTACTAGCCTGGATATTTCCTGAATAAATTATAACGAGGTGTTCGGTAGCTCTAGTGGCGATTAATGCTGTCGTATCGAATCATTAAGAACTCTCCCACCACGTAACTAACTCGTGCTCGCTCTCTCTCCTTGGATATCTGTCGAAGTGTTTGCATCACTTCTTTGTATGTGGTGAACTAATACGCTTATAATATTATCTCATGTGGAGAGGCTACTGCTGCTGTGTGCTGTGATTAGCTTTCATCTTACGTCTCGCTTTTGCCTGCTCTCCTCTCTACTTGCCTGTTGCTCTCCTTTGCTCGTCTATACTCTCTCTCATTTCTTTTGCTCTCCTCGTTGCCCTCTCATCTACATTTCCGGTGCCTCTCTCATAGCCAACTTCTCTCATTCATCTCTCTTATTCAGTAATAACCATCGTATCCTTGAGGAGAGCTCGATGTTTACCACTTCATGATCTTTCCACACCAGTTCATTTACTTTATCTTTTACCAACTTTCAATTCTTCAGACCCACTATATATAATAATTAACTTAACTAATTATTAATATATATTAATTATATTAATATTATAATATATATTATATATTATATATAATATTAATATATATATTATAATTTATATATTATATATATATATATATATATAATTATATATATATATATATATATATATATAATATATATATATATATATATATATATATATATTATTATTCATAATAAATATGGATCTATAATTCATTAATTTAGGTATAATAGGAGATAATTCGCTTTTATTTAATCCTCAAGTAACAGTGTGAAAGTTTGTAAGGATTGGATCGTTATGAATATATTGATCTTTCTGTATTAGGTGATGAAGTGATGGATATTGTATAATACGCAGAGCTGCTGACAATGTTCTGGGAAATATGAATTATTGATACTAAATAAGATAAAGTAAGTGATGAGGTGTCTTACTCCTTAGAGATTAGAGTTGGAAAATTATACGTGATTTGAGAGTTAGAACATAGACGATGGAGAGATTATGTTGCGGTGTTTGTTTTCAATCATCTTACAAATATAGTGCTTTAGATTATCCTTTTACATAACGCTTACTGCATAATTACAATATCAATGTGAGCTAGAATAGGAGAATAACGTTGCGCGCACCTTCGTTCACTCTAATGCAGTAAACATCTCTATATAATTATTAAAATTCTTAGTATAAACAATAATACGACATCTGTATAAACTCAACCATTATTGATAGTCCCGCTTAGTTACATTGTCAACTTCATATGATTTGTCAGTCTATCGTACGAGTATAAGTCTATTAGATCTATCGTTTGTGGTAAAATCAAGTGTTATCGTGAAGTACAGAGCTAGAACTCTAGAGAGAACAGAAGGTGTTTACTGTACTGTGACTTACAATGTGTGTAAGCGATATTGCTCACCAATCCCATTCAACTCCACCATATGCTCCCCCGACATCATGTCCACCGAGGAAATTTTTAGTAGTGATATTGGGGCACCTTTATTCAGGGAGAATATGCTCTGAAATTGGTCGAAGTGATAAGTATGATTAATTATATAATCGATTTTGTTGATATGTGCTATGAAGTATCGTAGTGATTTACGATTCATTAGAGTTTTCACCCTCACAACAGAGAGTATGAGCGGGTGGTCCTTCCGAATCGTATATACAGAGGTTCTCTTTTCAGTCAGATACTCCATTTTGTGGGGAAAAAGAATCTCATAAGGTGATGGGCCAGCCAAACGTGACCTCAGTACTCGATTGTAAATATTGTGCGCGTGGTGAATATAGAAGGTTTTTTACTTTATAGTGTAAGTGGGAATATAAACAATGCTATTAGTCAGAGAAAGTGAAAGTAGAGTTTTTTGGAGATATTTTTAGTGCTGGTTAAGACTCAGGGAAGAGGTTCTCGATATTAGGATGTACATAAATGCCAGGTTAGCAGGAGCGGTGACGGAGATTCAAACTCTTCTCGGTGCCAATTCTCGCTCACTTTTGTATTGTAAACACCTAATCCTTAAATTCTTATATAGCGATTGTAAGTGCTCTCAGAATGTGTCCTATTTGTCTGCTCAAAGACAACATCTCTCCAATTTTGGAAAAGAATTTGAATCTTGTATTTGGTAAAATAACTTGTAGCAATTCTTGGAAATAATTTTTTTTTAACATTACTTTTAAAAGAATTTGTATCATTAATTGGAAAAGAAATTGTAACATTACTTGGGAAAAGAATTTGTTTCATTACATTGGAAAAGAATTTGTATCATTACTTTTGAAAAGAATTTATATATAATTACATCTGAAAAGAATTTGTATCATTACTTGGGGAAAAAAATATGCTTTATTTAAAATGATCAAAAAAATTTGGATCATTACTTACCAAATCGTTGAAATTTCTTAGGATGGTAACTAAGTATCATGATTTATTGTAGTTTCGTCATTGTTCCTTATATTTATTTTCTTTTATCTTAATTGCAACATCATATATGAAGTTTCGCAACCTGAAATTATTATTATTATTATTATTATTATTATTATTATTATTATTATTATTATTATTATTATTATTATTATTATTATTATTATTATTATTATTATTATTATTATTATTATTATTATTATTATTATTATTTATATATATATATATATATATATATATATATATATATATATATATATATATATATATATATATATATATAAATTATAAGAATGTGTTTATGTCTGCATTTGTATTTTTCCATTTAATATTTCTTATAAATTTATTTTTTCTTTTTTTTTTTCTCTCTCTCTCTCTCTCTCTCTCTCTCTCTCTCTCTCTCTCTCTCTCTCTCCATTTCCACTCTCTTTTCTTTACGTTTAAATGATGATTTAATAAGGTTTGAACTACTTTCTAATTTCTTCATTTACTATAATGTAAATAATAATAATGCTGATTGATCATTATCATTAGCCTGTCTTCTACTTTTACTTATATTTTTAATTGTTTTCTTTTTGAAGTGGATGTTGTTGTATATTTGCTTAGTCAGCAAAGGTGTTATATGCATATCATTTGTTTTTTACTTGGGATATTAGAGATAGTTGCAATAATAATATTAAATTTAGTAACAGTAATAGCGGAAATAGAAATATTAAAATCAAAGTGCTAGTAGTGAGAAGTAGTCTCAGTAGTAGTAGAATTAGTAGCAGTAATTGAAGTAGTAGTAGTAGTAGTAGTAGTAGTAGTAGTAGTAGTAGTAGTAGTAGTAACAGATACCATGGTAATGTTTTTGCCTTCATGAATAATGTAATTTTTATTTTTTTATTTTTTTTTTTAAATGAAAGTTCGCATCTAACTGGCTTTCCCTCTTTCAGGAAGGGTATTTTCTAGGATTCACAAAGGGGATGGAAAGAGCGTATTCAAGCACGTGCATCATTCATTTAACCATTTTGCCATAGTACCAACAGCAGTTGATAAAAGTAGATCATTGGTAGGGATGGTTGGAGTAGTCAATTATAAGCCAATAAAGAACCTGTGGGAAAGCGCATTCCTGCTGAGAAAAGTAATGAATACCAAGTTCCATGAAATTAAAATTTTCCGCCTTAATTGGTAATTAACAATATTTATTAAAACGCTACTGTATATTATATCATTAATTAACCACATAATTCTTTGAATCAACAAATTGCCAAAAAATTCCGGTAATTGTTTGAGTGTATTATAAGGAATTTAATGAAATTTCTTAATTCACAAATTAATGTAAAGGTTACTCTATTTAGCTTAGAAAACTGATAGATAGATAGATAGATAGATAGATAGATAGATAGATAGATAGATAGATAGATAGATAGAAGATAGAAAGATAGATAGATAGATAGATAGATAGATATAGATAGATAGATAGATAGATATAGATGGATATAGGATAGATAGATAGATGATAGATAGATAGATAAGATATAGATAAGATATAAGATAGTTATGATGGACTATGATAGGATAGATAGATATGATAGAATAGAACTTAGTATAGATAATAGAGTAGTATAGATTAGTATAGATAGATAGATAGATAGATAGATAGATAGATAGATAGATAGATAGATAGATAGGTAGAAGAGAGCGTGAGGGGGGAACAGATTGCTTGCGAGCGATTGAAAACTTCTTTGATGTGCAATTTGAACCGCTGGCGAGAGTCGCTCTTCTTTGACATGGATGGAAAGTATTTTTATAATTCTGTTTTTTATTTACATTTTGTTTATATTTATTTTTTATAATGTATGTATGTATGTATGTATGTATGTATGTATGTATGTATGTATGTATGTATGTATGTATGTTATGCTAAATGATGTAATTGCAGTGTAGTAGTATGTATGGTAATGTATGTAGTATGTATTATTGTGTGTATCACTCTTCTCCACTGTTCTCTCTCTCTCAATAAATAAATAAATAAATAAATAAATAAATAAATAAATAAATAAATAAATAAATAAATAAATAAAATTAATTTCATTTCTATAATTTACTTTATATTTTTTATTTATTTATTTTTTTTTAAGTTTTGTTTAAAATAGATCATGGACCATGGGATACCTAACAATGAATTAAAGAAAAGTTGAAACTGCACCCAAATTAAGGGCCGACGTGTTCAAACACGTGGACTTTAAAAGTGATTTGAATGTTAAAGGAAGTTGTGAAAATTAGAGGAAGGAGGTGTGGTTTATTCCAGAAATTTAACTCGGGGTAAGAGTTGAAAAAAGAAAAAAAGATTGAGTGTGCAAGAAACATGAATTGCAGTTGCGGCTAGTTATTATTATTATTTTATATATTATTATTATTGATTTTATTTTATTATATTATATAATTATTGTTATTATGTATTATATATTTATATATTATTTCATTATTTTAATTATTTGATTATTAGTATTATATTATTATGCTGTTTATTATCATTATTAATTATTATTTTATTACTTATCTTATTATTATTATTACTATTATATTACTATTATCATTGTTATTCGATTTTTATTATTATGTATTATTATGTATTGATTATTTTTGATTTTTTTTTTTATTATTATTATATTATTAGTATTATTCATGTATATATATTATTATTATTATTTATTTATTAATTATTAAAATAAAAAATACTTCTTCCGGAAGTATTACATATAATCATTAATCATGTAGTTAAGCAGAAGCGTATTATCAAATCAAGGTACAAGAAATAATTATATATAATATAAATATATATATAATATATATATATATATATATATTTATATATTATATCTAAATATAATATATTATATTTATATTATGTTTTAGAGGAATAGAAAGACGAGAGAGAGAGAAGAGAGAGACAGATACGAGAGAGAAAAGAGAGAGAGGAGAGAAGAGGAGGAGAAGATGAAGGATAGAGAGAGAGGAGAGAAGATTTTATTATTCAAAAAGCTCTCGGCTGTTACTCGCATATTGAGAACCTTCTTGGGAAGCATTTAACTAAGTCTCGCTCTCACTTTTTTTAGTAAGGTCAGGGAGGGAGGAGAAAACTGTCCCTCACCTCAAAGAAGAGAAGAAGACAAAAGGCAGCTTTAAAATAAAGGTCGAAGTCATGAAATATCCTGGGCAATGGATGGATTTTATAGTATATATATATATAATATTATCAATATATATAACATATTATATTATATATATTTATATATAGTTTACTATATTACTGCTCATAGTATATATAGTTATTATATAGATAAATGTATTACATATATATAATTTCTAGATGCTCTTATACTAAACCTACCTTTCTTTTAGTCTCATTCCACGGTTGATGAGTATAATCTTGTAGACAGCACTCACCCATATCTTGTTGCCGATATAAGATGCTTGTACAATACTACAGATAAATATTATATAATGTAATATACTAGCTTCTATTGCTTATTCAAAGTTAGTTAGTATACATTTACTTGGAATAATCACTACTATTTTTTCATTTCTACGACTAGTCACCCATACACAGTTGCTTCAGAGACAACTATTTTGAGAGCAGAATTTAGCTATACAGATTTGCGCCTACATCATGGATTTTATATGGTATTTAGTTAAGCTCGCCTTATACTATTATAATCTGCTGTATGATATGTTTATTGTGTATGTGTTGTTAAGAATTTCTTGTTTGATATTTAAACAAGCGAATTGTGTTCGCTTTACTTAAGGAATAATTCTCTTTTGAGCTGCTCTAGCTGTTGCACATTCTTCAGTCCTCATGGATTAACCCATTTAGGTCATTCCTACATTGCTGCCCCTCCGTGTCTGCTCCATGTGTTGTAGAAGGTGATGTGTGGATAGTAGAAGTAAGGAGTGAAGTTTTTACTGCGGGTTTTAGTGTGATGTGTTGATTTTAATACCTGTAGAAGAATGAAGTCTGCTTAATAATGTGTTTCAAGCTATTTTACAGCTAAATTTTTCCTATTTATCCTATTTTTTGGCTATATTTGAGTGGATAAAATAGATTCACAGTCAATAAAGAACAAATATCGGAGACGAGAGAGAGAGGAGAAGAGAGAGAGAGTGAGATCGACGTGATTTATGTTTGGAGACGAACGGCGCAGAGCATGATGATGTAGTAAAAACGATCTCCTGAGCGCAGATTGGAGTGTATTTTCGTTGTAGAGAAGGGATGGAGAGAGAGCGACGAAATTTACTCATATTCAAAGTAAGGACCTCGCGGGTATTTTCTATTCCCTCATCCTTTCTCGGAAAATCTATCTTATCATACTTCTTAAGGGATATAGGTTTCTTCGCAAGAAATTAAGATATAAATAGTTAGTAAAATAAAAATACAGTAGAGAAGAGAAGAGAGAAGTAGAATTGTAGACGATATGAGTATTTGATGTATGAAGACTAGTTGAGTAAGTTAGAGAGCTCTGAAAGAGAACACGGTAGACTCTGTGATCTGATTTTTTTTTCAACATCGGTCTACATGTTCCAATTTGATACGCCGTAGTTGCTGCACATCTAGCCACCTTTATAACAGCATTAAAGCGTCAATCAAAGCGCACGAGAGAAAAATCGCCGAGCCAAAGGAGAGGAGAGGGAGAGGAGAAAGGGAAGGAGAACTTGTTCTATCCTTTGAGTATGAAGTTCGTTACTGATGACGATGAAGGAGAGTGAACGAGGAGTAGTATGTGAGCTAGTCGTTTTGAAGCGAAGAAATGGCAGAAGGCGCTTCGTATCGTAGATTTTATGAGAGAGGAGAGAGAAGAAGATCGACGAATGTTAATGGCCCTAATAATATTACTACTATGAGAGTACTTTTGATGAGAGTACTAAGATGATCACATCAGGGTCAGAATAACTGCAACAAAGAAAGTAAAAATAAACATTATACAAAATTCGAAGCTAACCTTGCATATAAATTGAGCGTAATACGTATTCATATAGGTTCTATGGTTCCTCTGAATCTCAATATGTATGAGTATGTTTGGGAAGAAGTAACCTATAATCACTCTTATAATAATATATAGTATGTAGTATGTCATATTTCTTGTAAGGTGATAGAAAACAGCTACTAATTAGCGATTTAGTGAGGTGATAAGTATTTTTTTAGGAAATTACCTTTATTTCAGTAATAACTATCTCTGTTTAGAGTGATAATATGGTAAATATAGTGTTATAGGCAATTATTTTCCAAATTAGTGCACAAAGGCGGACGAACACGATATTGATTTTATGTAAACCCGTATCAGAAATGAAGCTTACGATTAGTGGATGGAATTTATGGAGTTTTTGGGGTTGTCTTAACATTTTTTAGAATTTGAAAGGATTATTGTTTAATCAAAGCTTCATACATAAGTGTGTGATGTACTGACCTTTCACTCCTACTTTAAAAGCGCTACTGCCGAACTCGACTATATAATCGAGTGCTCGCTTATATATGTTAGATTTTTGTAGACTAATGGTAATTAATGCGTCTAAATTATCGATATATGTTAAAGCTATCAGTGTCAACCGTATATTATACTATTATCAAGATGAGTCACTGACGTTAGAATCTGTCGGCATGTTCTATAATGCGTGACGAGGACTTTAAAAGACAAACGGAAATGTCTTGCCGCTGATTTAGATAAAATCGTCGTGTTTTCAGTGAACCTGAATGTACGATATGATTTATCCCTCGAGATGTACATATGAACGGTAATATCTCGTTATTATGGGTACTGCTGGTCAGTTAGGGTATTTATCGGACATGCGCGTAACTAGTGTCCAGTGTCGCACATTTCTGGGTGGCACGTCTTGTGTCACAGAAGCAACTCGGCTGCATAACACTACACAATGATTCTACATATTAAAAGTTTGAATTATTATATTTATATATTATTTTATTGGCAGTTCGCTTACCATGAAAAGGATATTTGTTATATAGAGGCAATACAACTATCAAATTTCCTTTTTCATCTTCATACTTTCTTGTATAATTGTTAATAATAAAATGTCGTGAAAGTACTTCGTTCATCATGTCCTAAGCATACTGAGAGACACCGGAAATGCATTTCTTAGTGTGCTTTAAGTAGCTCGGAGGATGTAGCGAGTTTCTCAAAGACTGTATTGTTCTTACTGTATTCTTATCGTCTATACAATAAGTACATTATTTTCTTGGCATGCGATAACTTCTCTGTGTAATGGTATTATGTCGTATATTCACTGTTTTGTTGCTACTTCATTTTTTCTTTTTGGTAATTGATTATCTTTAATATCTGCTCATATGTGTAAATAATATAAGTTATTTAGTATACTATAGATTATGTTTTTCTCATACATCATAATTCTTGGTCTACTCTCATTTCTCCTTACTTGAATATTTCAAAATGTAGCCTCTCCAATCCAATTTTGATTGAAACGATGATTAGCTATTTAAGATAAATATACTAGATTAATCAGTTGTATATATAAGTAGTATCTATATATATTTATGGCGTAATAAGAAATTTTCCAATCATATGAAAAAGTAATGGGATAGAAGAATTTTTTTATTGATGTTTGCAAATCAATTGCACAAATATGAAGACTATAAAAGAATATTAAATAATACATAATGGTCAAAGCAACCAAGGAAAGAAAAAAATGAAAGAAAGGTGATATGATTCATCTAGAACCAAAAAACCTAGCTCAGGTCAATGCCCGTAACTCAGGTCACTCCTCACTCCTATATTGAGTAATATACCAAATGGTTGACCCGAAATCTGATACCTACTATTTCTGCGTTTCCATGTACGCCAATCATCCAAATATTGTTAAGTGTCCATACGCTTTACCCTATATATTCCTCTTAAGATATTATACTATATCACAATATATGTATATCCAATATTAATCATATATAAATACCATATAACTAATTAATTCATTTAAATTCCCTTCTTTCTCCAATTCATTTCACCATACTAATTAGAGACTAATACTAATTAAATAATAATAATATAATTAATATCTGAATAACTCAATTATACCCTTATTTAATACTAATATATTAACTACATTTAATACATATTAACTTTATACCACAGTCGCCTTACCGTAATTCCTATCTATCTTCCATTTATGTACAATGAACTCACTAACTACCTACTCATAGGGTATTTGTATAAGCTCAAATACTTAGTTAACTTGATATATAGTGTGATAAGGTATTTATTGAGTATTATATTAAGTTGAGTCGCCTTATCAGTTTGAGTACTTTACCTATACTATATATAATAGACTGATACAGACTAGTATTATTGGCAGACCGAAACTAAAAGCATATGTAGTAAGTATATAGCAACATAGCTTATCTAGTTAAGGTAATCACCACGTTATTAACCACATCTTTTACTTTTATCATCAAAGCCTCAAATCCTCTCCCGTGTCCTAATCAAATACTCTCATGCCAATTCTCCCAATGAAAACGCTGATATACATTCTAAATACCCCAATTATGATTTGCGAATTACATCGAGCTGACCATTCACGTTGAGAAGAGTGTTTATATCTTTGTACCTAATCAGATACTATTAGTATATAAATCAGTATATATATATTAGTTAGTCCATTTAATGTTTGCATTTAAACTTGGTGAAGTTTTTTTCGATGACTAATATGGGAAAAGATTTTTTTATGCTTGTTTTAGCTAGTTTTTATTTTATATGACATTAAGCTGTATTGCGAAAAGTTTCATAATTATTTTTTTAATATTTATTATATCAATTTTTTATAAATGCAATAAAATATTAATGAATAATTACGATCTTATTAGAAATTTAAAAACGGACAAATAAATTGAGATATATATATAACAATACAACACATTCTATAAATTAGACTTTACAACTCGTAATTGTTTTTACATACATTTCTGAATTTACTCAATGGATTAGACTCATACGCATCATCTCTCATCAAATCTAATACTCTTCTCTACTCATACTCGTTCCTTCTCTCTCAATAATATCTCTCTCTACATAACTACTTTACTTCATATCCTGTTACGACGTTTTTCATACTCCTAACTCACATCATATTCATCTCTCATTCATACTTACATACTCTACTCAATACATCTACCATAATTACTCTACATCATCTTATACTTCTCTCATCTACTTCTCTCTCTCCCTCTTCCTGCTCGTCCGTATTTATAGCGGGGCTGGTGGCTCTGATTTTGGCCCTTTCTATGATATAAGCCATTATTGAGGGCATGACATATAGTCATATACCATCTTCTCAAACTCTAAAAGTGTACCTCTTGCCCTTTAGACTCGATCCTCTCGGAACCCTCTGGTATCCGAGATTCAGAAACACCATTGTCTGCTCAATACAAGAAAGAAAGTTTTAAAGTTCTGCTGGTTTTCATCTCATATTGGCGTCCCGGGAAACGAACTGGCTCACAAAGCGGCATTTCAGGCAGCTAACCCTTGAACACGTAATAACTGCTACCTTCCCAAAGAACTTGAAAGAGGGTCTTCTTCCCCCCACAGACTACTATGCCCCTTCAAAAGGGGTTAGACACTTGCTGGCATAAATATTGGGAGGAAGACATCCGGGGTATAAACTATAAAGTTCCGTACCGTAAAACCTCTCGTCCTTCCCCCTTTTCTTAGATCGCCACCGGGAGGTGATTATTGCATGATAGAGGATTGGCTACACTCATCTTGCCCGTGGTTATCTTATGTCGAGGGAAACTCCCCCCACCTTTTCCATTTTGCCAATCCTACAACCATCTCTCGATTCATCACATTCACATTCATGGTTGAATGTTCCACCCTGGGGCATCTCGAAATAGGTTTTTTCCCTGCCCTACATAATGTTTACTATAAACGCACTCTCTCTCATATCCTCTCAGAATCATCGTTCTTCGAATCCGATTTTTTTTTTTTTTTTTAAGAAATTTAAAATTGCTATATAGAATATAATTCACTTGATTTGTCAACCACTCTCGTTTAGTCTTGAAGAGGTCCTTGGTGTTGTACCCCAACCCAGTATCGTCGCTTTAAGCAGTGACTTATGTACACTCAACAAAAAAAAGTTAGAATTTAATATAACGAATTATTTATTTCTTTTATTTTGACAGATACTTGGTTTGAAAGTTTTAAGGTCTATGGTAAAAATTCCTTCTGGTGCTTCTTGTCTTCTAGAAAATGGTTTATTAGAAGTCCTTCCAAAATCTCTAACACCATATTTGAATTGCCCAGCTTCCAGACAATGGATCTGGATTGACTTAGCAATTGATATAATAACTTTCTGTTTTTCATTTCATAAAATAGATAAATTTAATTTATCCATTGATGCTTTAGTGCAAAAACAGAGTAAAGAGAAAAATGATGGAAGAATATGGTAGAGATATAAAGTAATAATATGAAGCACACAGTGAAGAAAAGGAAATTAGAAAATGGTCAACTTCCAATAAGTGAGCACTTAATAAATACCAAACCTTCGAAGTACAAAAAGAAAAATGAAGGGGAAGTTTTTCAGCTAATTGCTTGCTTGGGTTTTATGTATAATAAAATAATGGGGGAAGGGAAAATTGAAACATTAATTAAAACATATGATCTTATGAAAGAAATTATAACATATCAAACTAATAATTCAATTCAAATAACAAGAAGCGGCTTCATAAAAAAACAGGTATGACCTATGATACATATTATTATTTAATACATATCGCTCATTTGCTGCAATAACAACTTAACTATAAAATTGCGTTTCTTCAGAAAAGACATTTGAAATTTCAAATTGTGATGCGATACCTTGGTCAGCCACAACGAAATTAACGCTCTCTTGTGAGGAAATTAGAAAGTTGGGATATGTCACTTGCAGTTAAAAGTACACATCATTACCAATCTCTCCAAAGTAACTCATAAAACCCAATTTTTTAGTTATGTAGTTCTTGCAGCTAATGAGTGATATCTATTGTTACAGACTTTTATTTTTATTTGTTATTCATTTTATAATTTATATTTCTCTTCTGTTTTTAGTTTAAGATGTGGATTGAAAATTCCAAACCAGAGTTTCAGAGAAGATTTCAAAGTCATTTTAACGATGAAGATGCAATATATTTCGGTTTTAGAAAAATTTCAGATGATTGGAAGTTTAAACCTATTTCGAATTTTACAAACTTAAAAAATGAAAATGAATTAGAAGGCTTAAAAGATTTTATTTCTAGGTTAAAGGATTTATCAAATATCCTTAATGAAAATAATACATAGAAATTTATATATTTTATTACATAATTATGAATATATTTTCATATTTTTATTGTTATTCTCTTCTATCCTATTTGTTTCTGTAGTATTTTTTTTTTATCGTTAGCTTGAAATTTGTTACGATGACATTTTAATCTCATAATTTCAAGTGTAAATTTTTAACTACGAATGAATACAAACTGAGCATGTCAGGGGACTGTCCCCCCCTCTCCCCTCTAGCATTGTCGTCTCAACTCTGCCTATATTCACCATTTGTTTATTGACTGCATTACACTGAAATAATCACTTCCACTCCGTACGTTCTGAACCTTTCGATGCTAGACCGAAGTACATTTTTCGGACCAGTCTGCCTATAATAGTAATGACATATTTGCCTATCTACGGGTATAGGGGGTGGGGCAGGGGTAGCTGTTGTCCCTTTTTAATTTTGGCAAGCAAAATTTTATTAAAAATCAAAGTAAAGTAACTCACACTTTTCAATTTGAACACCCTATTATAACATGAAATAGAAAAAAGAATCTGAAGATACCAACGCATTGGGAACTTTAATACAAATGATGGCACACTAATTTCGAATCACTTGATGGAACGAACTCGTAGCGTATGGTGCTTAGGGTTCTCCCAATTAGAGGAAGTAATTTGTCCCTTCCCCCCCCCCCCCCCAAACATTTTAAGTGGTGAGATCCTAAGCATTATTATTTTTAAAGGTTTTCTTAACAATATAAATAACGCACTACCATAAAAAAAAATATGTATGTTGACTAAATTTCACTGATACGAAGCACCAATATCTCGACTGAAGAAGTTCTGAAGCTAAAAAGATCAACTAAGTTTCTTGTAGATAATTATTTAAGATAAAATTTTATTGAAACCATATATAAGAATTGATTGCTTATTTTATTTTAAGATTTTTAAGTTTTAGATGAAAATAAAGGTGTTACTTTCGCATTGAAATTTTCCCCTATGTGATACAGCAAAGGTGGACGCAACTTTGCTTAAAGCAAACTGACAAAATTACTGTAACTTCAGTCTTTATATCCATATTAATAAATTTTAGACAATAGTTAATATTAACAAGGTTGCACGACCGCCTTTTGAACTTATTGCAATTATACTTACTGTCCTTTGAAAGAGAGAAATAATAAATATATTTGATACCACTATTATTCACTGATATTAATAAACATGGAAAAAAAAATTGGAAACTTTCTTCAAAGATGTCTTCTCTCCCTTTGTCTGTAACTATAAAAACATTGTTAGTTTAGCAGCTTCTATATCACAATCATTTTTATTATCTTCTCTTTTCTCTTTCCGTATCAAATCGTAGCTTCATTGTTTGTCAGACTCTCTCATCCTAATACACATACGCTACTGTTTCCTTTTATTTATTCATATAAATTTTTTATTACCTTCATTTCTATCATTTCTTTAATACGAAAATATCTATCATGACGTCTATTTCTCAGTAACTCACAGTGGATAGAAGCTTTACTCTGTGTTAGCATCGATTTTTAATAGTTGAACTTGTCACTGTCTATTTCTCCCATGATTTGGAAAAGATTAGTTGTCTCAACTCCTTAAAATGATGTTAACGTTCTGCTTCCATCGTTGATCTCGCCACCCTTTTGGCAACTCCTGATTTCAAAAAATAGGACACTTTTTCTTGCTTTCATTTACCAAACTAATTATATGTCCTATTTGTGACTTCTCCTTATCGACATTGCCCATTGAAGCATCTGTGTACACTTTAAACTTTATTCTTCCCTTAGCCACAACTTATTCTTTAAATCTTCTCTTCTTATTTTTCTAATTACTTTACTTATTATTTTCATATTTTTACTCCCATAAGCTAGCTTATTAACCTTACTTCAAGTCATCACACTATAAGCAATGTCAGGAATCTAACACGTTGACTCGCCAAATTTAGTTTTTCCTACTAATTAAATATGGCTATCTTGTCATTCTTAGTTTATTCTCTCGTCTCTTTTTTTATAGTCGTGATAGATATACATCTATTTACATCCTGGTTTTTACAATTTTCTTGACTCATCTAACATTCTTCTTTTTTCACTTCCACTGCTATACTATTTAAATATAAGAACCACCTCACGGTTTCGAAATATCTCATTAAATTGTGAATTGAACTTTGATGAAATGTGTCATTTCCTCATTGAATAAATCGGTCATGTGGTACGCATTTATCCTATTAGTTACATCTAATTTCTCTTTAAAACAACAATATTGCTTGAATTAATAGCATTACTCTCCTATTTCTTTCATTGTTTTACTACTTATAGACAATCAAAGTAACGACCAACAAAACGCCAACCACAACCACAACATATTCATACCAAACTTTAGCTGCGTCTTTCATCCATAAACATGACCTTTTTAACTTCTATATTGTCTATATTTTACGTCTTTCAGCGTGATATATAAACTGTTTTCTTTCTAGTTTTTACTCATTGTAGGATATGCTGGGGAATGTCTTATTTCGATTAGTTTTACCATTCCACAGCAATCTTTGACATTTCCTATACATAATGAAAAGTTTCAGATGCTCATGTGGGTGCCTTGTTTATAAATATCTCTCCATTTTTTTCTTCGAAAGCTCATCGCATAAAACCTTGCTTACAAAACCTTCTTCTATCATCTTTTTCTGTTATTCTATCTGGTCGTTAATACTTCTTTGACATCTTTAATTTAACGGTCTTGTACGCCTCATTTTCAGTCCAGTTTTCCAACTCTTTATTTTTGTTTCCTATACCCTTTTGTCTTCAAAACTAGCTAAAACTACCCCTCCTCATCAGGTTGCGTGTAATGTCTTCCAATTCCTTAAAATGCATTCCCGTTTTTTTTTGCAATGTTGTTAAATTCTCTTTACATTAACAGTTTTTTCCAATTTGTTTGTAGCCTTTTCTGCTCTTATTTTTTTCCATTCTATCATTTTCATGTGCTCTTCTTTCTTTGTTTCTGTCGGTACCTCGCACCTTCCTTCTCTTAATATTTAAACTATCTTCCTATCTCTCTCTATATATATATATATCATCAGTCATCACTCACCTTCTTTCCCAATCTTCCCCCTCTTCACGTCTTTCGTCTTCTCATTATGTACTTTCATTTATTCCTCTCTTCACACCACATAACTTATAATTTCAAAAGCTAATATTAAATATTAAATATTACTCTCTATGCAGAGTAATTAAGTATCGCAATATTTTTAGCTGTCTATTCAATGTTTCAATGGTTGGATCTTCATTCTTTTTTTATTATCCCTTTTTACTAGAATAGTCTTTTCCCTGTGCTCTTTATACACGTTTTTTTTATGTTATTTCTATATGATTTTGCTAGATATTTAAACCCCCCAAAATAACTTATTTTTTTCAAATCACACGTATATCTTCATTCTTTTCCATCGGTTTTCTCTAACTATCAACGATAGGTCATCCTCTTGTTAATTACTTCAGTTCTTAGTTTAAAAATTTATTAGACTTTCCTATTCTACAAGGATATCTATCGATTTAATGGATGGTTTATTTAATTTCTCCACAACTTCCAACTTTCTTCGTTTTTTCTTTGAAATTCATTTATATCTTCATGTTAATCTCTGTTCCACGTAAGTCATCATTATCCTGCCTATTCATCTCTCCACAATAAATCTTCGTGCATCTTGTCTTTGACGACGCCTTTCACTGTCAGGCGTGTTTGGTATGACCGCGACACTTCTGGTGTGAGTTGTAATGGAAAGCAGACTTTTTGGGAGGTGGGAAGATTCTACGGTTTCCTCCTATAACAGAAAATACGAACTTGACGTTCCGATGATCTTATTTCACAGACAGATAACGATTCTTAATTATGAGTTTCTAAGCTTCAAATTTCTTTTTATACTTTAAACTATTCTATTTATTCACCTCTTTGTAGAATTAAATATCCATATAAGAGAAATATCAAATTACTTTAATATTTCCCCTTTAATTATACAAATCAAGAATTTGATCAAATGTTTAATTAAAGCAGCTCTCGTGTCTTGATATACTCGTTGTTTCCGTGCAGTCTCTCTGTTCAATTATACGTTACTATACCCTATGGAATACATTGCGATTATATAATCTTTGAATATGAATAAGATGTAGCACATGTGTTTATGCTACTGAAAGCCTCTTCTATAGATCTATATTTAATGGTAAGATTGCAGTAAAATGATGCTTACAGTGAATAAAATATTTCACACATGAGTACGGAAAAATTGCTATTTACATCACAGCAAGTAAAGTGAAATGATGATTCTGATAAAACAAAATCTATGATAACAATATTATGTAATGCAGCGTCTACTGTAGGCTATGTGGAGAGTAGTCACACAGCCCCATCCCAGTTTTTTGATATCCCTGAATGTTGGGATGTAATTACAGAATAATATTCTGTAGTAAGATGTAAGTAAGAATAAATAATTCTGTAGCTAAGCTAAACACAACTGGTTAATAGTTAAAAACGAAAAACTTGGCTGTAAATCTTGCAAAAATGTTTGTGCTTTGGGACCAAAGCGAAAACTGCAGGGCATGAAGATTTCCCAGCAGTGGGCTTCAGTGTTAATCAATGTTCAGATGATTTCTCCAAAAGAAAATTTTCAAGCATAAGGAAAGTTCAGCTCACAATACTTGAAAAAGCAAAAACTAAGTTTTGAAACTGTATGCACTAATAGGCTTTCGAAAATTAGATGGAAGTGACCTCCAGTGTATTTAGAACTGCATATAAAGCAGCTAAAAAAAATCAAGCGTTTTACGATTTTGAGTCAGAAATTGATGGGCAGGAATTAAATGGCATCGATATGGGGCGTATTTACACTCTCCTACTGCGTGCACAAATATTGTGAACCATGTTGCAGTGGAAATGAAAAGCACTGTCATTAAGAACATAGAATCAAAAAAAATTTCTCTCCATAGACGAAAGCACTACAATAAGTCAATTGTGATTTCTCATTATTTATGTAAGAAGCACATTTATTTCAAGGCATGAATGAGCCCACTAACTTGCTCCTTGATATAATTGAGTTAAAAGATGTCTCGGCTGAAAGAATATTCAAATCGCTGTTGTCCCGTTTAAAAGAACTTGGGTTTCATGATGATTTTCTGGAAAACGATCTCTTGGCAACTGCAACAGATGTGGCTGCAGTAATGCTTGACCGAAAGAGAAGTGCCGTGACACTAAAAAATAAGCTTCCCAAAATTTTATTTTGGCATTTGTGCTAATCACAGATTTTGTGTTTGGCTTAGTAATCATGGACTTTCCATCACAAATTAATCACTTCAGATCGTATATCGGTAAACTTTACACACTGGATCATCAGTCTCCTAAAAATGCAAGAGAATTAAAATCTCATGCGAAACAGCTTGACAAAGAAATTTTACGAATTGGGAGAATTTTAGATACTAGATGGGTTGCTGCCAGTTTCAGAAGTGTTAGTATGCCCCTCCTTTGAGCTTGTTTAAGCCTTAAGTGTACGTAAATTCTTGGTTTTTGAAAGGACGCCATTTGCCTTCGGACACTAAAAGCAAGAAGATGTGTCGAGAAGTTAGTGAACACAACCTTATGCCTGTCTGGAATTATTATAAAGTTGCATGATGTAACATGAGATAATCATGTTTCTCTCGTTGTGTAAATTTATTCATCTCATATCTTATATATATCATTATATATATTATATAATATTATATATAGATTATATATATAACTATACTATATATTTATAATACTATATATAATATATATAATATATATATACATAATATATATACAATAATATATATATATATATATATATATATATATATATATATATATATAATAAATATTATATATATATATATATATATATATATATATATATATATATATATATATATATAAATACTATATTTTTCTTTACCTTTCTTTCATATTCATCTTCTCATCATTGACCCACAAAACTGGGTAAGGTGGCGTGTCTGCATCGGAAAGGACAAAGCAGAGAAGAATATGACAAAAGTTGAAAGGAGAAGCCCCAGCCCTTTTTACGCGCCCCCTCATGTACCAGATTTATTAAAGTGAGAATCGTCACAGACGAAATCCACCTAGAGCTATAACCACGACGAACCCTCCCACATATGGTCAATCGTCAATGTAAGGGTTCATCCATTTGGCGAGGTGGCCAAACCATGTTCACATACAAACAGCCGCCATCATCCTATTATGCAACTTTTTCGCCTCTGCCAACTCACATTTCTCTCTTCAACTCATTCCCCGACATCATCCACTTTCTCTTCGGCTCCTGCCGTCGTTCCAACACACTCGTACCATATACAATCCTCTTACACCAACTGACTTACCATTCATCTTCCACAATGACCAACCATCTCAACATCACTATTATATTTTTTCTATTTATCCTTTCTTTACACAACAAAGCTCGCTAATGGCGTTCATTCCACACTTTATCAATTCTTCTCACACCTAGCATGCCCTAAGATTGTCCATTGAACTTGAACTTTTAGATCATAATATTCTAAATATTCCCGCCATAGTCTCACATACTATCAATAAACTCAGTACAACATACCTCATTAGAGATACCTAGCCACTCAAAGACTTTAGTCTTACATTTCACAAAGATTTAAGTGCACAGAACCTTCCTGCAATTCACAAGCTTTCCTAGACCTCTCGCATCATGCTATCCCTTCTCATCCAACACATACCCAAAGTATTCTCAACTCAGAACTTGTTCAGCTTGCTCACCAATCATATACATAATCCACACTGAGGCTGTCCTCACTCAAACCATAACCTTACTCTTATCTACGTTTACTTTCAACCTCCTTGTACACACCTTCCAACTTTTACAATCCCTCTGAAACTCCTCTTTAGGATTGCACAAGAACCAATCCATCCGCATATAAGTAGGCTAGGCACCAACCACTTAATCTCCATTCTCCAATCATATATAACACATTTCCTGCATCCCCACTCGAAATTCTTTCATAAACCCTATCCATATACAATTGAATAACAGAGGAGACTAACAAACCTGTCTACTCGCTATTTAATCCACTAAACCACATCACATGACACCATTGATTTCTATAATACAGCTTCACTATCGTCTAATAGCTTTTCAGTCATTCAGAAGCCTACCACTCAACACCATATATCACTAAGCCATAAACCTTCCCTATTACTCTATCATACGCCTGTTTGCAATTCAGATAAAACCCAAATACAATTGTTCTTTTCTCCTACATTTCTCACATCATTTCGCTGTTTTCAATGTAAAATTTGGAATCCACACTCCTTACCACTTCCTAAACGCACTTTGTTCCTTCACCAATTAGTTCTTCAGTCACTCGACGCACTTTTCGACCAAATCACCGCCATATATCTTGCCCTACAACATCGATAACTCCTTATAATTTTACAGTTCCCATCT
>JABUQX010022655.1:0-32500 GCA_015478945.1 Trachelipus rathkii | reverse complement strand
GAAGTCGGAGTCGGTTGTTTTATAATTCTACTTCTGGGAGTCGGAGTCGATTTTAATTTTTTTTCGACTCTCCATCCCTGTTTTAAACTCATCCACTACATCTTGAACAATTTCGCATATGATGGAAGCTGTATGTGAATCAGGAAAAGGCTTGACTCTTAGTACAACCATTGACGTATTGAAGTTTTCATTTATGCACTTTGCTGTCAAGCTGAAAATGAGAAAACATCAAATATTTAAATTGTCTGAAATTAATTTATTCATTAGTATGACGTAAGTTATTTTAACTAAAAATGAAACTTGCAAACTAGCTAAATGCCATAATTTTGTTGAAAACTTCTTTATTTTTATGGTAGCATCATTTCACCTATTAAATGCAAAATATTTGGCTCTTTGTCATTTAAAGCCTAACTGTATTGGACAACGGTAGTTAATTTTATAAATCCCATTCATCATTCAATGAATATTACAGAAGTAATTAAACGAGTAGAATTAATTCTGATTTTATTTTTGTATTTATAATCCTGATGATGTATTGTGGTGACTATGACTATTGTTTAGTGCAGAATGTGTCTAGTAAGTTGAAACTCATATTTGGACTTGTCATCGAATCTTTATGCGTTTGTTACTTTAATTCATACTGGACTTCGGGAGCAGCAGAAGTGGGAAGTTGGTCGTAGTCTTAGTGAGAATATTTTTCTGAGAGCGTAGTTCATAGTTGAGGCTTAGGCGAAGCTTGGAGCTGGTGCTTCTGATAGACCTTTACGGTTTCTTCGAACATTTGAACGTTATTATACGATTGGTCGAAGCACTGCATTTGTGGCATTGTCCTTTTTCGAATTTTTTTAGGACATCCCCAGACACCAGATTGTTTTGTACTTCTTATTGATGTGAAGTTCACGAGGTTGCCCTAGCTAAATATTATGTGAGAGGTGAAGCTTAGCTTGAGTGCTAGATGGATGTGGCATCGGTCAATTCAAGGACCTATTAGTGATATTCGTGGTATTATGGTGTTTGAGGTGTGTTGAGAATATGTCGACTCATGTGGTACGGGTTTTTGTGTTTTTTTCTAGCTTTTATCCTTCTTCCTGGTAATTCTTGTCCTCTTGTTGTGGATTGTGACTCGTCTGTCTGTATGTTGGTGACTGTGCGATGATGTTAGTACATACTTTGGTTGGATGATAAAGACATTCTCATTGTCTTATATATTACATAGTATGGACAGTTATTGGAGCACAGTTACATGTCAACGATTTTTTGTGGCGTCATGGATACACCATTGGCATAACTTTCCGATTGCTACACTCTTGGTGACTTTATGAGACAATATTATTTTCATTCGATATCACCTAGAGAGTTGTTTTAATTTCTGATTAGATAGAGAGGATAAGATAACTCTCCTTCAACTATGTATTAAGTACTATAGTTTATTAGCATGTTCGGATGAACTTTTCTTAATTCCTGTAAGGTACGTTGGATACTATTTATATGCAAATTTCGTGAATAATATATTCATGGATATTGCAGAGTGTTAATATGCATTAAACAGGCGATGCTGTTTTTCAAATAAATTGTGTTATGTAGACTGTTAATTAGGAGAGTATAATGGCATATTTTTGAAAAAGTAATCAGCACTTAGTTATTGGCGATGCCCACGATTCTAGCCTGGCTGCTCGGATGGACTGAACAGCATCCTTACTCCGCACCATCCTCAATTCGCTCCACTTACTATCATATATGGACTCTCGGATTCAGGAGCTCATTCTTTTTGCTATATATTTCGCTGGTCTTATTACGTGTCACTTGGCTACTGCTGACCGCGCCTAGTATGTATTTTCTAGCCGATATATTCAGCCCTCACTGAGTTGTACTACTCTACTCATCTATACTATACCTTCTTAAGTATAACTTACTATATCACTCACTACGCGCCATGACTCGCAATTGTTACTGACGTATTTGAGCCCCTAAGGCTATTATATATACGCGACTTCACTATTCTCATATCGCGCTATTATGCTGCTATATTTGGGCAGTTGATTTTAGTCTATATTTCATATGATCGTCGGTTCTAGCATAGACGAGCGTCTAAATAAATTGGGTATGAGTACATAGATTGTGTATTTATATTGATAGATCTCTTTGTGATAATTAGATGGTGAGTATTGGTCTGATAGTTTAAATAAATAGTTTAATAAATAAAGATTCTTATAATTAAGAATCTACTAATAATAGAGAGAGATCGACGAATTGGATATCTTTACATGGTTATAAATTCATAATCTGTGTTTCTGCGATACTATAAATGAAGAAATGAATGAAATATTCAGGTGTCCAGTCCAGTACAGTAATCTCTTGAGTCGGCAAATTAGACAAGCAAGAAGTGCAAGTTACCTCTTAGTAATCTACATGATATTATTCGCATGAATATTATTACAGACAGTATGACACAATATCGATATTAATTGAGCTCTATTTATAGAGTAAGAGGTAAATATTTATCTGTACGTTATTTACCTCATTTTACTGCTAATACTAGAGTCTTGTGACTATTCTCACACTGGTACCTGGAACAAGAATGACGGAGAGACTGGGTAGAACACGAAGATACATCCGAGACAATCAGTAGGGATATTCTCTGACTTATGCACTGACTCCAATGGTATAAAGGTTGTACGTTGCCATAGAGAGGTCATTGTGAGTTATAGATAAGACGCAGTATACGATAGAGAAATTCACAACTGGAGAGGAAAGCACATATATCCTCGCAACTCTCTCAATACTGGATCCGTCTGGTTATCCTATAGAGAGTTTTAGTGTAAATACAAGGAATACCCTCTCTTCGCCAGATAGGATTCGTATATGCTAACATATGTCGGAGAAGCTAACTTCTATATTGTACACGAGAGATGAAATGACTAACTACATAATGACATAATCATCACACGAAGGTTTTATCTGGTGACCCGCGAGTGAGTCATTACTGGACTCATCATAAAAGAAGATTAGACTCTAATGGTGACAGAAGATGGCGTAGATAAAATTATAAACACATTAAAAGAAAAAATATTGTAGAAATAAAGAACAAGAAAGTTATCTTAAATAAAACACTACTTAATATGCAACAAAGGAAAGAGGAATCAGATGGGTAAAAGAGATTTAGAAAAACAACGAAGCGATAAAAATAAGTGAAAAAGACAATTGCAAAAATCATCTGTAAGTCAATAATAGATGTCAATAGTAAAAGAAACGTTAATAATAAATAAAGATTGAAGGAATAAAACAAATATTTTTATAACAACTAAAGTATCAATGGTGAATATGATGGAATCAGTATGCGAAATAGAAGAAACTAAAAAAGAAAATTGGTATAATGATAATAAATTTTGTACATAATGTAAATATAATATCATAACACATGAAGAATGCAACTGGAGAGAAGGAACATTTATTTAAATAAATGTAATATTTGTAAACATAATAACCATAAAACCAAAGATTACTATTGGAATGAAAAATACAACAATGTGTGTTGGGAATGTAAAAAGAAGGACACATATAAAAAAATTGTACAGAAAATAAGCAGATACGAAAAAAATAACATCTATATATTTTATTCCAAAGAAATGTGTGAAAAAACAATATCAAGAAAAAATGACATACATTATTATACAGAAAAAGTAGAGGAAATAAGCGGATTAGAAAAAGGATTAGTAGAAAGAGAAAATGAATAGAACTTTTTTAATATAATGAAGAATATAATGACAATAAAGAAATTAATAATACAAGAAAGACTGTAAATGGTATTATAGATACAGAAGAAGTATAGAGACAGTAATAGGAGAATAGGATAAAAAGAATTACTTAGTGAATTAACCGATGATGAATTACAATATATTAAAGACACGCACAAAAGTTTAAAGATGGCTGTTTTTGTTTTTGGAAAAACATTTTAAGATATTAAAAGAAATATTACTTGCCTTGTAAATGAAGGAAAGAGTTTTGATTTAGAAATCAATGTAATAGAGGGTGACATATACCTTTATTATTTGGTAAATCAGCTATGAAAAAATGAAATTGAAAAGATTAAATTGAAGACTGGAACTGTGACATTTGTGAATTTGAACCTATGAAACGCAAACATTTGAGAATGAAGAGGACATTCCTGTGTATTATTGAATAGAAAACAAAAGGAAACATGGTGGATTACAAATTAAGAAATTGGAAAAAAAAAAGGATAATAAAAGAAAATTGGAAAAAACTATTTCAAAACAAATTACAGATTGTGGAAAATAAAAATTATTTAAAAACAATAAAGAATGCTAATGAAAAAACAAGTAAATGAAGAAGATTTTTGGAATAATGTAAGAAAAGAATTGGAGCAAATTGTGAGAGAATGTGAAAATATGTAAAAAATATTTAAAAAAAACTCCACCAAGACCAGTGGTAGGTTTGCCATTAGCAAGTAAATTTAATGAAATAATTCAATTGGATGTTGGTGAATTTGAGAATAATAAATTTTTAGTGATAGTAGATCATGCAACAAGATATACACAGGCAATATGGTTAAAAAATAAAACGAGTAAAGAAATTATAGAAAAGTTAATTGAAAATTGGATTATATATTTTGGAAGTCCTAATGGATCATGTCTGATGCAGGAAGAGAATTTCAAAATGAAGATATGGAAACATTTACTACAAAATTGAATATCAGATTAATGAGTACAGAAGCAGAAAGCCCATGGGGTAATGGTTTATGTGAAAAGGTAGTAGGATTACTCAAGGAATCATTATATAAATTGAAACAGGAAGGATGTGATAGAAAAAATAGTTTGGCATGGGCAATTTTTGCTAAAAATAGCCTAACAAATTACTTCGGAAATGCTCCTAACCAACTTGTTTTCAGAAGAAATGTAGGAATACCAATGAAAAAGAAAGTCAAAAGGAAGATGAAGAAGAAGAAATGACATCAATTGATGAAAATGAAGAAATTGATCCAAAAAATGTGAAATAATGAGTGAAAAGAGAGATACAGATGATTTGATTAAAGAATTATTAGAGACAATAGACCATGCTGGAAGAATACACATAGAGAATAAAAGTTCAGAGAAAATAAAATGTGCTTTAAGAAGTCAAATAAGAGAACATATTTCAAAAAATATAAATATAGGTGAAGAAGCTTTTTACAAAAGAAACATTGATAAAGAATAGAGAGGACCAGCTAGAGTAATGTATGTAGATGGAAAAACTATCATAGTAAAACATGGAGGTACTTTAAGAGCTGTATCATAAGTACACTCAACAAGAATTAAAAAAAAATAGAGTAAATGAAAATGACAACGAACTTGGAAGATAAAAAAGATGAATATGAAGAAAAGAAGTGAAATAATAACATGATAGAATAACTTAAATGAGAATGGTAATGGAATATAGATGATAATAGGGTCAAAAATATAGATGAGAAATTGAATAATGGAAAAAAGAAAGCCAAAAGAAGATGAAGAAGAGAAATGAACATCAAATTGATGGATATGAAGAAATTGATCCAAAAATGTGAAAATTGGTAAATACGATAAAAATTAAAAGGATAAGAAAGATATATTAAATTATTATGTCATTAGTAGAGCTGGAAAAGCAACAAGTAAAAAAGTATAATAGATGTTATAGACATACTAATTAAATACAGCATAGACATAGCACTCATACAGGTGAAAGAATTTGAAAGATATATGAATTGGATGTAATTGAAAGAAGAATAATGAGGAAGAATTCATTAGATACAAGTGAAGAGATAGTAAATGAAATGGAGAGTGAATATGAAAAATGAAGAGGTAAATCAAAGTTATTATAGTCATTCTAATGAAGAAGTTATAACAAGCCAAATAATGAGTAGAAAATTGGGAAGAAGAATAATGTTTTTGAAAGAGTAACAGATAAAGGTGAAAAAGTAATTAACAGATGGGTAATTAGTGAAAAAATTTATGCAAAATAATGAGAAAATTTGAAGCTAGATAAGTAGCTAAAGGATATGAAAGAAACGGTAGAAGAAAAAAACAGATGCACCAACTGTTTCATCCGACAATGAAAATGATATTAACCATAGCTCAGGAAAAGAAATGGAAAACAATGGATATTTCAGCAGCTTACTTTCAAGGAGATACAATAACAAGAAAAGTATCATAGTAAGCGCAACCAGAGTAATGATGGTAAACTTTGGATATTAAATAATAAATAGTATATATGTTTACAGGATGCCTGCTATATGTGGTAGTTTAAATCATTTGAAAAGACAGCTTTACTTAAAATAGGTCAGAAACAAAGTAAATGGAACCAACATTATTTATAATGAATGATTTAAATAATTTAGAAGGATTATTATGTACACATGTAGATGATATTTTAAGGGTAGGGAGTAAAAAATTTGAAAACACTTTAATAAATAAATTAAAGAACATTTTTGAGATGGGAGAAAATAGTTCAGGATCATTTAAATATTTAGGAGTTCAATTATGTCAAGATGAACATATAATAATGGATCAAAATATTACTGGGAATAAGATTAAAAATTAAAATGAAAATAAATCAAAAGAAAATAGAAAACTTGATAAAAAAGAACTAAAAGAATACCAACAATTAATGGGAAAATTAAATTGGATGGCAAGAAATACAAGACCAGATTTATCTTATATAGTTAGTAAAATGAGCAAGGAATAAAAAGAACTGAGTATCAAAGATTATAAAGAGCTTCTTAGATTAACAAAAAAATACAGAAATGAATTAAATATCATACAAATAAATAATGATAAAATTGAGAATTTAATAACATACTGTGATTCATCATTTGTTAATAGAGAAGGAGATAAAACCCAACTGGGTTGTATAATTTTTGCCGTAGATAGAAAAGGAAAAATGATACCTATAATGTGGATCAAATAATCAAAAGAAGTTAATCATTCAGCCATACAAGCAGAAGCAAATAGTTTACTTGAATGTATAGGAACAATCTAATATATACAAAAATGTGGGGAAGAAATTGCTTAATAAAAAGATATCTATAATTCTAAGAACAGATAGTAAGACACTTGTAGATACACTAATGTCTGAAAGGCAATCAAAAGTTAAAAGTATGAGAATTATAATGTCAATGATAAGAGAATATATAAATAATCAAGAAATAAGCAAAATAGAATGGGTGAACAGTAATGATCAATTTTCTAACATATTCACCAAAGAATTACATATTGCGAAAATGAAAAATGTAATCCCTAGAAGAATAAAAGCTGAAGAGAAAAATAAAACTGATCAAAGAAGAACTTCTTCAAATGTATGATGTTGAAACAAACTTGAAGAAGCAGAGAGGTGGAAGAATGATAAATTTAGTTAATTATTTATTTTTTCAGAAAAATAGTATATAATAATATTTATTGATAATTTTTTTTTTTTGTAATTTATTATTGAATATATAAAATAGATGATAATATATATATATTTATATATTGATATATATATTAGTATATATATATATATTATATTATATATATATATATATATATATATATATATATATATATTATATATATATATAATATTATATATATATAAGTATAATATATATATATATAATATATATATATATATATATATATATATATATATATATATATAGTATATATATTATTATATTATATGTGTATATATATATATATATATATAGTATTATATATAGTATAGTATATATATATATATATATAGATATATAATATATATTATATATAATTATATATATATATATATATAGTATATATATATTATATATATATATATTAATAATATATATATAATATATATATATATATACTATATTAGGGATGTACCGCTACCAGAAAAGGAGGCCGATACCGATGCCGATACCGATACTCTATTTTTTAGGTGCCGAAACCGATACCTATAACCTCACTTAATTAATGTAATTTACAAATGAATAAATAAAACATTTGTGCACTGTTAGGCAACTCAAGATTGCATTACCTGTACAAACAATACTTAGTCATTGATATTTCATATTTGGTTGTGCCCAAGTATTTTTTTATTTTATAGAATTAAAAATAGTACCTTTAAGAAATAATAATAGCAAATATAAATTAATAACTTTTTTTATGTTTGTGTTTATTTAAAAAATATCCATTTTCATTTTCAAGTAAGTATTAACAAAGTTTTAGCTACTAGCTTTTATGTTTAACATGATTACAATTTACAAGAAGAAGATTCTTTAAAATAATAATAATATGAAAGATAAAAATAATGAAAGAAGAAGACCTCAATTAATCTAAATAAATAAGAAAGTTAAAAGTAAAAAAAGCCTATTACTCCCACACACATGACATAATAAAACCCATACTGCCTTTAACGATAGATATCAATCCTCAATACTCAAAATTCAAAATTCACGAAATTGTGGATGCAAAAACATTAAGCTTTCACTCAGTATCTTGGCGAGTAGACATGTTCCTTTTTGGGGTGCTATACATTAACCTACCTAGAGCTGTAAACAAGCATGATCAATATCCCGTCGAGCTCTTCTCTCCGACTGACCATAGAGAAAGTGACGCGTGCTTACGTGACATAATTGATTATATGTTTGTCCTGCATGCATCTGATAGAGTAATCATTTATACAACCATTGGCCCATTTTCATGCCATTCTAGTGAAATTTTTTGGAATTTGCATAGAGATTCTTCTTTGTAGGCAGCATCGAATGTTTTCGTAAGAGTATCTACCTTCCATATCCTCTTTTACACAGAGCTGCGAAAATTTGTAAATTATCGTTTATACTTTTGTATAATAAAGTAGTCATCACTTATCACCGTTTTATCAATTGTAGAGTTTACCTGCGTGTTTGTATTGCAACTTTTGAGGTGAATGAGCAATGTTGCCAATTGAACAATTAATTCGGTCACATTGGATCACTCTTACTCTATTAATGTCTATACATATTTTACCATTTCTTATATCCTATTGTATGGCCTCATCTTCAGTAGAGTGTTTTTAAATATATGCGGGTAGATAAAGCCTCTTCACCATCCGGGCACTTATCAGTGCTGTGTAGACTCAGGGTTGTTTAACAGAATACAAATGCGGCTTCAACACTTCTCTGTTGCTTTTGTTTTTTTTTTTGTTTTTTTGTCAAGCGAACAAACTCTTCCTTGCTTAGTTATTTGCTATTTATCTTTAAATAATGATACATATATGCTGAAAGAATTATTGTGGTTTAATCACGTCGGCACGAGAGGCACAATATTATAGTGGGTGTTTTCATATTTCTAATATTAAGGCAATTATTTCCTTATTAGAACCTTTTTATTATTTATTTTTATGTTACTTAGTTTGTTCACTCTTAGCCGCTTTTTACACGGGCAATCAAAAATATAGAACCTATTTCAATGGGAGGTGGGTGTTAAACGCCTCAAAAATGCATCTACGCAAATCCAGCAGATCGCAGCACAGACAAGAAGGTCTGAAATATGTAAAGAATGTAAAATTTGAGTGGAAAGAAAACGAAAGCGAGGAAGAGAAACCCACAGAACAGAGGTGGCAGGAAAGAAGAAGAAGCACTATGCATGCGAGACTATGTGTCATGGAGGGGTTAATTACTAACACTCTAACTACATAGAGAGTCTGTACTACGGATGCGAGCATGCGACGGCATACCCTTGTCGCTAACAGAGTGCGGCGTAAAGGTGGTGGTATGCGAGTTGATAGTTCCCTCGAGCACTTGTCTCTATACTTATGTACCTTATAGAAAAGGGAGGGAGTTGAAGTCAACCAACATCGTCGCACGCAAATATATAGGGTCCGTGAACTAGAAAGTAACTAGGACAGTTTATAAGTCTTTTGGGGCCTTTGCGACATCTGATCCCTATCCACAAAGCCGAATTGGAATCCAGAAGCCACCGCCCCCACAGAAATAATGAGGCTAGTACATTCCCATACAATGGACGGAGTGAGAACCTTGTATAGGTGGAGTAACTGAGAGGAGATGGAAAAAAGCCTCTCGCACTCGAACAGGAACTTCCCAGTTATCTTTGAGGCCGCCCCGTAGGCACACTAGTGTATATTCGACAGCGACTTATTCAAACAATTTTTATGTTTTTATGTTGAAGGGCACAAGGATGTTATTATATTTGGTCAACGAGGAGAGTTACATAGAAGAAGCCGTTGAGAGGAGAGCATAAGAAATACGTTAAGTGGTGTTAGAGAGAGAGAGATTTCGTAGAAGTTGGGTTTTAAAGAATTAAATTTCACAGCTTGAGACGACCCAACCCACCTGAAACTTCTATCCAGATCAGTCGAGATTAATTAGACATCTCGGAAAGATTCAATAATCGAAGGCAATTTTAGAAGTATAAAAGAGGGAAGCAGAGATTGATATGAGTTGAAGAAGAGGGGTCAAGTCATCGACATAATGAAGTGGATAGAGTTAGATGTGCAGGAATAAAGAAAAGCAGATCATTTTAAAAAGAAAGCAAGGAATAAAATGTGTAATTTGTTAATTGAAAACAAGGAAACACACCAACTAATTAGAAAATAAAAGAGTCGCCACATCAACAAACAGTCGATATTGATAGAGAATTTAAGAAAGAAAGCTAGACACATAAAGAAAATGTCAAGAAAAAGGTACGAAGAGGAATAAAAGGAGGGAGAATTTATATTGAGAGAGCATGGAACACGCTGAGTGCCATATCCCAGGTATATCAAAGGTTTGGATAATGTCAATGCGTCATTACACCATCTCAAGTCTTCCCTTAGGTTCAGTACTAAAGTGGAGGAAACCATAAATCTGTTAATAGGGAAATAGTTATTATAATATATTTCAATGCCATAGATCTCGAGCACCGAAGCGTACTGTGATAATATATCAGTAATAAGAAGGGAAAATAGTTCCAGATAGATCTAATAGAGAAGTGAGAGTTATGAGAGAAGGGATTTCAAATAAATCATTAAGAAAGATAAAACAAGGTGAGAGCTATATGGGCGATAGTTAGATGATCAGACGCAGCATACATATTATATCGTGAATAGATTGAGGACTATGACGCAGCTTAAACATTATAGGGTAAGTAGCTGATTATATTGAGAGCATTGAGAATATAATGATTGTAACGTAGATGATGGGAGTCACAAGTATGAAGACACACCTATCCTCAAAATCGAGGAGAGGGAATGCCATGCTCAGGTGCCACCCGCCTTCATAACGTTTCATAGATTTCAGGAGCTCATGCACCAGATCAAATAGAAATTTGACAGTGATAATAAGCCATAGGAACACATGAGAGGTAGGTAGGAGGAGTGAAAGTAAGGATATACATGAATCGTATGACAAAGGGTTTGAAATTAGAGGTAAAATAGGAGTGTCCAAAGAGATGTAATATAGGCTCATTCTATTGGGAGTAATTTAACATACAGAATCAATCAAGAGTGCGAATAAGTAGGTGAATAAGGATGATTTTTATATTACAGATAGTTGATTAGAGATGATTTATTGGCAAGAGGTCACAGAGAGATTATAGTCAGTAGTAGAGAACCAAGGAGGTCAGCTGAGCATATTTCAGTTTTATGAAAGTCCCGACTTTGCTCTCGAAGAGTATCTCCTATATGAACCGATTTCTAAGCTAGAATGAAAATTGGCAATCGTATATATAAGTGATAGGAGAATCAGAGAATGTTTAATTCACATCACCCACTCGATAAGTATTTAGTCTCTAAGCTACTGTAGAATGTGCATGGGAAAAGCACTAGATCAATATAACATGGATTTATGAGAAGATAAATAAAGATTTAGTTCGCATAGAAGGTAATGAACCTGCTCACCATTATATCACCTCATTAACTAACAATTACATATATTCTCCACTTAATAGCAGAATATATAACATCTAGAAGCGTCATTAAAGAGTCAAAGCAGTCGCGTTTATCAATTATAGTAAGGTTTGTAAGAAGTTAAACGCAATGCCATACCACCATCGTATTCCCACGATCAATTAGTGGCCATATCCAAAACTAGTTATTATAATTATAGATTGGGCAGGAATGGAGAGATATGAATTGTGACAGAGAAAGATATAATAAAATTTAATAGGGAATATAAATGCGTTGTGGTCAATTTTAACCGATTAGAGTAGCAGAAGGGTGGTCTGTATTCTAAAATTATCCTTATATCTCTAAAGGTAGACAAACCGCAGGATTAAAATTAATGTCAGAGCATAAGAAATCTTTGGTATATCGGGACTAATCAGGAAATGTTGTGTAGGCATTTACAATTTTAATCAGTTTGCTCCCACACATCGTTTCACAGAATAGTGAAATTGATTCGGTCTGTTTCCTGCCCAACTAAATCAGTTACCGCAGGTTCGAAGCCTACATATTCAGTTTTTTGTTGTACACAAATGAAATCCCCTACAATTAAGATTTAGAGGACCGAAGTTCTTCAGTATTTCTCGGATGTATGAAAATATGATACACAGAATCTCGTATAGATAAGTAATTAATGTGTTTTACTAATCTCACGTAATAACACCAAGGCAATAAAATGATGTTCTGTGTAGCGTATGAATATCACCTGTCTAGTAGAACTAACAGGAAGAATGAGATTGTAGACAGAATTAGTGAAGAAAGATGTTTTTAAGCCCACAGATATCATCAAAATTAGTGAGATTCGACAGAGTCCTCGAGACGCCTGGTTAATAATAATAGTAATTCTTGGAATGTTTATAGTTTACATATAGGACAACTAATATACTCCAGCCTTTCTATGAAAACGTGAACATATTAATAAAATAAGTTTAAGTGGAGATATTAAATCTCGAGTCTCGAAGGATGAATTTACGCCATCTGGCTCAGACAGAGCATAAAAATTAGGTTTAGAGTTAGAGAAGGTAAGTATTCGCATGGATGGAGTTCGGTCAGAGTTAAACATGCCATTTTTGTCTCCTAAGTTTTCGACCTCTTGGTTTCAATTATATATAAGCTTCTCTACTCATTCGGAGCACGACTTCTGATGTACAATTACTACTATGCTATTTACCTTTAACCTTATCTTGATTGGCCCTACTCTCCAAGACGCATTAGTGAGTCTACAAAGTGTCACACGCCATTAACCCACTCACTCTGGTTCGCATCACAAATAAAAAAAAGAAAGACAGAAAAATATACAGACAGAAAGACAGGCAAAATGAGAAATGAGAAATGAGAAATATTTATTCGTACGCTAAAGACCGGTAAAAATTTTAAAAACGATCTGCTTTTTTCACTTAAATCTCCAATCTCTTCCACATTTTTCTTTGTAAAAATATGAATAAATTCCACAGAATAGTATATTAAAAAACTCAGACTTGTGCTACATATAAACAACTTTCACTTTTCCCATGGAGTCTCCAGCAAAAGAAAAAAACTTAATAATTGCTACTATTTTGCATTGCCAATCTAATAGAAAGTAGAGTACAATGACATGTAACTAAGAATTTATAACTATACTTGCTGCTTTCCATAAGTATGTGATATATTATTGAGCTTATAATGAGATTCAATGTTGGAGCACAAACACAAGCAATTTTGAATAAATATTTGATGAATCATTGGGTTGCCGAAAAAATTGGCCCATGTTCCTATACCTTATTTTGATTATTTGTTCAGCATAAATTCTCTCAGGCCCAAAAAGTTCCTTATTCTCAAGGGTGTGAATAATAAGGACTGTCTGTGACTTTTGCATGTTACCAAAGCATGATAGTTGCCGCTGAAGGGTTTCCAACTCTGAACCAGGAAAGACCGTATATCTATCGTCACAATCCCTATATAATGGGAAAGTTATTTTTTATATTGATGGAGATCCAAACACTTATTGATTATATTCTGTAAGTTATTTTTATATATTGATAGATCCATAACACTTATTGTATCTAAGACCTCTTATACACAGTTATACATATTTCTATGTATTTTATATTATTTTATATTATTATCATTTTAATAATATATATAAGTAATATAAATATCTGGTCTTTAGATTATTATTGAGCTACATACTACCAATTATTTAATTTATCCCATTAATTGTTGTGATATATTCTTTTAGAATTTATATTACTTTTATATTAATATAATCAAGATTATTTTGCATATTCTTTTGTATTTATTATTACATTTTTAATAAATTTTAATCTATATTATATGCAAAATTATTTGATCCCATTTATATATGATTCCTTAGCTCACTTGATATCAATAAATATGTAAACTATCTATATGACTTAATATTAGATTAATATAATGATCTACTTAGAATACTTATATATATCGTTTGGGAGGGGTGAATTGCGACACCCTATACAGTAAAACACACTTAGTCTCCTCACATTTGTTCCCATATATACTATAATCTTTTTGGAATTTATTTTCTGATATACATGTGAGTGAAAGGTCAATTAATATTTCTATTAATCGAAAATAATATATGTTAACTACCTTCTAATAATATATTAGTTTAACTTATGTTATAAATGAAGCTCTATTGACACTTTTCTTTGATGGGGTGTATAACATCACATAAGAGAGAGTGAATATGTAAATGGGACATCTCTTGGATTGTGTGTATCTTATAATTTGTAATTGTATCTGATAATACAGCACCTTTCCATCATACAATTTTGGATATCTTGCTTTATTTTCTCAGTGATACAGATATAAATTGTTTTTAAAGTGAATCTTCAATAGGTATGATTTGAGGTTGCTGCCATAATCAAATATTTTACAATTACTACTTTGTATACCTCTAATTGTGTAGTAGCACGTTATATCATTAAACATCTGGCATATGGGCTTGATAAGGGAGCAATTAATGAATGTTGTATATGACCTACCTCGTTCATGAAGTGAATATATCACAGTGGTTGTATTAACTATGATGCTTGTGAGTTTTGTTAGTTTTTAGATAAGTGATCCGATAGCTTGTAGGCTTGGTAAACGGAGTCGATTAGTCTGAAATTTACTTCTGTCTGAAATTGCGGTAGAGAAATGCGGAATAAATCTATTGATCTATGCATCCAAATTCTGTATGCGTCTCAGAGAGGCTATGATATGAATGCACTATGATAATTATTAATATTGAAAGTTATATGGTTTATTTAGAAGTTATGGGCGCATAATTTAGCCTCTCAAATTCCCTCATAGAGTAAGTTGATTGGTCTTATAAAATAGTACCCTCGCGATTTCTCTAGAGTAAAAAAAGTGGATTATTCTGCCGCATGTGTAGATTAGTGATATATGCGTAAGCTACTGAGGTTAATGGTATATTTTTCTGTAATCATCCTAATTATGCAGTCTAGGTTTCTCTATGTGTGATGTGCAAATGATAGACAACGACCCTTTGACTAAAAGCGTAGCTTGTAACTATCTATCTTCTAGGGTCGAGGCTTGCTTCATGGGATGCAATCACATCATTGTTGTGCGAAGTATGCTCATCTTTTAGAATTCTTCTACAGTATATTCACTGTTGCATAATAAATGAGAACCAGCAGCGTTGAACTTAGCACAATTGCAGTCAGACTAGTCACCATTTGGAAATTTCTCTCTCTCATGCTGTATCATTGCGGCCATATGGAGGATGATATAGTGCTTCACTCTGAATATGATCCCAATCTTTAAGACGGCTAAAGGAAGATCATTTAAAGTGGCTACTGGAAAGAGTTTTGGTTTACATTTAAAAACTTGCAAATCTCTGATTTCAGGTCATTGCTGATTTGATTCTGAGCCTGTGCCAACTTTGATGCTTCTGAAACACAGTGTTTCAGAGTGATATTCTCCCGAACATTTGCATCCCAATGAGATAAAGAAGGGCCCTGCCACTTGCCATTTATTCTGCCAGTTAGAAACAAATCAGGCTTTGAAACCTGAATAATGGTGGCAATAGGCTGAGTTTGAGTGGATGTTGCAGGAAGTGTGGACTGGTCTTCCCCCGCCATTTTTTTTTTAATTGTTAGTAACAAAAAAAATGTTAATATTTATACCCCAGTAAATTAATGAAAGTTAATTTTAATATTAATTTTATAGAAAATGGGGTTAATTAGATATGCTTCAAAATTTTATCAATTTAAAATGTGATAAAAAAAAAATGAGTGAAATTTTGGGTATCTTTATTGTGAAAACACGTTTTTCTCATCCACTGGCACTTTACGTAGGGGCCTCGCGTTTGCTTCTTTTCTTCACCTAAATCTGGAAACTGTTTGCTTCAGAACTTCTCAAGGATACGTCACTTTCCTCAAAATATTCCTTTGCGGTTGGAATGGGGTCGAATGTTTAGGCCTTGTCTGGGTCAAAATTAAATGCGGATCTTCTACTGCTAAAATTTATTTCGAGGTTATATAATACCCCTTTGTTAAGTGCCTAAAAAAACATATAAATGGAATTACAAACATGAAAGATAAATGGTTTTACAAGAAAAGTTATACATATGAAACTCTTTCAGAAAATATTCTTATATCATACAAAAATTAAATTAAGGCATACTGAAACTCAAAATATATAAAAAAAATCTAAAGCATAAAAAAATCACAAGAAAATTAAATCACAAGTTCCTCTCTAGGATCAGAAGAAAGTTTCTCAAATCATTTACCAGTTCTCAAATTATTTAATTACAACCACTGAGACTCAATAATGGGTTGTAAAATATTCAACGACATTAATTTTCCCTAATTGTTTATTATTAACAATTTGTTCCATCAGAGTTAGCTCACCTTTGATGGCAGCTTTCAACCTATAAAGCTTTCCACGCATGTCATTGTTCACATTCCTCATACATTTATGTTAGTACCTTTGAGTTCGTGACTCAAGGAATACACACCAAAACTATATACAATTTAACAAGTAAGTAGATTGTATCTATATGGCCAGATACTAAACGCTAAGTTAATGATTTTCATTGCTTTTTACACACTTAAACACTAGGAAATGTATACTTAGAGGCAATACATATAAGACGTTACAAGAATCTATACCTAATCGTATACTAATTTTACAGGATTAAACTTTTAGTTACTCAAATTTACCAAGGAGTATACAGCCAGTGAGCAATTAATTGTCTAGATCTAACGTAATAGTAAAATCCTAAGTTGTTCTAGTTACTCATGTAAAATCTTATCACAGTATCTTTCTCGAGAAAATTAAAACATGTTCACATTAGATATTCAAACAATACTTTAAGTACCGGGATGTGAGGTTATAAAAAAATCATTTTACCTAATTTTTTTTATGCTAAAATTTCGGGTCTGACTAACTTAAACTCCCTCCAATTTCAGCTCTAGCTTCAACATCAGCATCTTTACTCTGAATCTGACTTTGGTTTCAACTCAGACATTATGATCTTGATCTAAATTAAGAATTTTCTGTAAAGTATATTTAGAAGCGTAAGAAAATTATTTTAAAAAATGTGGACTATTGGTAAAAACTAAAAAGGAACCAACAACATTTCATCTTTAAGACAAGGAAAGGACTTACATTACAAGCTCTATAATTTAAATTTAAGTGAAGGGCATGATAAATAACGCAAAGTATTAAGAATGAGAAAAAAAAAACATCTATGTAACCTGTGTGACAAAATGATTAATCACTCCTAAATAGACTTTTCGTAAAGTATATTTAGAGGTGTAAGAGAAAAATTTAAAAAAAGTTCACTAACACAAACAAAACAAATTTGTCTGTTCATAGGTTAAATTGTAATGCACTACTGGTTACCCTTTTCATCCTATTACTAATAAAATTCTAATTTTGGCTCTCATGCTTTTCCTAAAAAAGACTATCTAATGATATCAGAAATTTTTTTTTTCTATGTAACCGAGGCAACATAGATCATTTTCCCTCACAAATCAGCACATTATAGAATGTCTATTTTGAGTGTAAAAATAAAAATTAAAAGTTATGAAAATCAAAATTTTCACACCAAAAAAAATTCAAAGCAATTAGTTTTACTTTTAAGTTATTATTATATTTTAACTTATCACCATTTAAAAGAGAGTGGTTTTGGAAGCTGGGCTGCTTCGCCGGTCGAATTGGAGAGGAGGAGAACCGGGGAAGAAATGGGGGGGATTGTTTTATCAGGGAGATGACGGGGAATTTCCAGTGTAGTTATCTGGAGAAACAATCACTATTTATTTTATTACATTTTCAGGGTTTAAAATAAAATTTTAAAGTTTCAAAGTACAGGGATATATAAAAGGAATGTTTAGAGAAGTATTCAAGATACGAAATGAATATAATCAACATGAGATAGTGAAATAACGAAAGTGTAAAGGACCTCAGTTGTGGGCTGGCTCTCTACTGGTACTTCGATAACGCCCTCCATTCCTAGAGCGAAAAAAACTACTTTAATCCACCCATAATCCCTCAATTAATGATAATGTTCCCTTCCCTTCTCCATCACACCCCACTGGCCATCCGGTGCCTCTCCTGCCACTGGGTTTTCAGGTCACCCCACACTTCCTCCCTGGGAGGGAGTACAGTTTAAAAAAACCGGTCATTATACGCCTCACCTCTTACCGGCCGCCAATGGTAGAACCTAGCCCTGCACATAGGACCGTTCTGCACTTTGTGTGTATAATCTCAACTTCTCTGAAGACATATACTGCCTGTGGAAACGGGGGTCACCACGGTGCATTCTGGAAGATCTGCCGAGCACAACCACACCCACCTACACGTGTTCGGTTGGGGGTTCTCGATTGTACCCTCTTGAAAGAGAATACCCATTCCTTATAAATTAACGCCTTTCCAGCAATCTGTATTTAACGTTAATACTCTCACTATCTGAAAGCGCTTTACGAGTAGAGAAGTATAAATTTTATGGAAATCCTGAGACAAATAACGTTTTAAACCAAGAAGCTGACGAACAACAAAAACAACAACCATCTACCAGTACCAGCACGACCCTACCATATCCCTACTACTTCAGACTTTGTACCTATTATTCTTTCTTCTTACTACCACCTGAGTCCTTCGCAAAATTTCATCGATTTATTCGACCAGCAACCCCGGAAAAACACCAATCAGGATGCCACCAACGTCCGCTATCCCGCAAGGATGCCCCCCTAATATCGTCTCATTCTTTAACTCCATTAAGTCTCACCTACCTCCAGGGAATAGCACAACAATCATTTCCGAGTATTCACATACTCGATCCCACCTCCCAAAAACTCTTACTAGCACAGACCATTCCTCATTAGAGCCACTAACCGAAAAACCCATAGGATTAAGACCCCCAGTCACATATGATGCAGGAATGCGTCCATTCTCGTAAAATGAACCGAAATCAAATTCCAATTCTTCATCCTTAAACTTCTCTTGGAATATGTCCTATATTTCTACTCCTGATGACATAAGAAACACAATCTAAGCATATTATTTCCATCAGAAACGAAAACACAGCTTCGTTTTGGAAAACTCCAACAAGAAAGATTTCCGTCACAAAACATTATAGATTCCCCCTCGCCGAAACTCCTGACAAACAAACCCCCGCTTCTAACTGACCTTTAACACCCTTATCCACCTACAAAGGGTCAAAAATTCACAAGTTACAATGTTCGCACGTCTATCCCTCGACCCAGACGTTGCTTCAAATGTCAACGTTTGGTCATCCCCGAAAATCTTAGACAGGAAGACAATGCCCAATCTGCGGAACATTATTCACACTCCATGTAAAATACCCTAATGCAAACTGCAAAGACCCACATGCTTCTCTTTCAAGATGCCCGTCTTAACCGTTGGAACAGGATTTAGCAACTACTACTATACATAAATTGGACAGAGAGATGCTATACCACGCTCAATAAAAATATCAGACAAATCAAAATCAATCTTACGCCACCCAAACAGCTTACCCCCCCGCCTCCGTGTGTTAATCCCCAAACACAACCCCATCAATAGAACTCCTCTCTCCAAATTTCCGTTTAAACCCAGCAATACTGAACCAGTTCTACCTGTATCTCTTATCACTTCAACTTCTCCAAGAGGGCACAAACAAAGCACCCTTGATTAACTCCCCGGTCCAAAACCATCAACAAGCCTATCCTGGACATAACTCTCAACAAACTACCAATGAAACTAAGCTAGCTCATCCAATACAAATTTGGAAAACACTTCCTGCAGACACACTGTCCCATACTCACCAATTTGGGCACCAAACTTATGCAAGGAAAGACAGATCCTTTAATCTTAGATTTCCAAACTCTTATTACCCCTGAAAATTTTTTAAAACACACAGAAAAAACAGTCGCCAAGTTACAAATTATCTTAAAACTAAACACCTAATTCGTTAAACAATAACACCAGTAACCCCAGATTAAAAGAATCAACCAGAAAACTCCCATAAGTCTCTTCTGGGAACAATGCAAAAAAGCTTCAAATAGACTTTACCAACAATCCCAACTAATAACAACTCACTACCAATCATTAATATCTACAAGACCATTTATTCTCTTATTCTTCTATCAACTCTTCTCCCTAGTTCCTATCCGGCCTCTCTAAGTGATTCTATACACCTAAAAAGAAAACGATAACAGCTCCAAATGAGCTCAGTCATACCATGTCCTTCTAATGCCTTCAGCCACTTCCGAGAAATGAATGAGAAAAACTGTCAACTAACGTCGGCAAACGCTCTAAACTTCTGGTCTGATCCGAAGTCATGAAGATGGGACCCAGAGCGTCCCCATTCTCCCAACAAACACCCAATTCCCAAATCCACCCGCAGAGAAAGTAATATGGAAAATCCCAGAATCAACTTGCCAATTCACCAGATCCCAATATTGGAAATCATGGTCGGTAACCCCCAATACATTCTCAAAAAGACAATTACCTTCCGGTTACACCTTCCTCCCCATTTCCATAAAGACTCTATGCCCTCCCACATTTCTGAATCTGGGCTTCCAACGGTTCTGATACTGTCCACTAAAAATTAGAGCATTACGGAATTGGCTCTAATATTAACCAACCATAACCACATAACAATGGATTTGTGAATTTCAACTTACTCGCATTCAGTGAACTCTCACAAATACATTGGAAACTCCTCGCCATAAAAACAGTTCATACATACCTAACAAATCTCTGATTATGACTACCTCTTCCCCCCAGTTTCTTCTCCCTTCCGCGAGACCCACGATCTCAATCTGAACCCACCTCCAACATTTCCCCCAGTCACCATAAGACAAGTCTCTAAATAGCCACCATCCATAATCATTCATACTCACCATACTACTTTCCTTCAAGAATTGTCGCTATACTAATTTCGAAGGACTTGTCAACTAATAAACATAGCACGACCAAAGGATTATGTTGCAGAACTCACTATGTCATTTCTGACTTCTTTCAACCGATTCACTAATAAAATCCGTTAACTTCTATAGAAAAGAGACAATATAGGAGGCAGATACTCACTTCACAAATCTATCCCCTATTCCCCAGTCCTCTCCAAACCAAACTTCATGCAATAGCGGCAAGAATTCACTTGGTCCCATCGAACATTACTATATGCATCAATCTACTTAGCTCGATATAATTTACTAGTTCACTTAGCAATGCTATCAAACACTCCTACCAGTTGTATACTAGCTACTTCAACCTCCGCACCCTATGGGTGACTCTGTCACCTTCATCTAAGTCAAGATCTTATATAGCATCTCTAACCCCTTTTCCCGATCCTAACACAGACCCCAACCTATTAACGGGTAATACACACACTTCTCTTATCGAATTTCCTTTTCTTCCCTTCCTTATGGATCGTTTACCTGTCCCCTTGATTATTATCAAGGCACGATCATTACCAGATAGCATTAAATGAGCTTGTTCCAAAGCCCCAATGCAAAAACCCAACCCAACGTGGCGTATACAGAGTGGGCTCCTTTTATTCACACAGCTATCCTCCTCCTTTTTTTCTCTTTAATAAACGTTCGAACTTGGTTGGATGATGCCTTTGCTTCTCCAAAATAGTCATCTCCGCAAGCGGAAGGCGCCATCCTCAGTCTCTCCCAGGCATCGCGTCGAGCAACCCCTTGGTGTCCCAAGGAGTGCGCACAAACCAACGAGATAAAAGAAATCTAAGCAATATAAAAGACACCGCACCACCCCAAACATGATGATTTTTAAAGCAGCCGCAGCGATCTCGCGATTATCTCAAACGCGACAACAATATTTTCGAACTTAATTCTATTAACTCCACAACTCCCCTTCCTTAGTGTGGAAAGTTACACAAAAATATCTCGTCGCTCCAAAACTCCTCACCCACATCCTCCTTCATGGCCTGATATAAGTATACGATCTCCGCTCCTCTATTACGATGGCTTAGTATAGCTTTCTAACCATTCGATTCATCCCTACACTAACTTTCAAAAAACTAAACGCACAACACTGTCAGACTTCACAGGCAAAACGGAATATAACCTCACAAACCCAGTCTTTTACACTTGCATATATCAAACTGCACTCCGAGTACAAAAAACGTCTCTTCCAAGCATATTGTATATCATGCTCCCATATACATCCCTCAGGGCATCCAAGCATTTTCTATCATAAACAGAATCTTGGATAGAATGCCCTTTTCCATGTATTGACATAAGCACTTTTATTCCTATCCCCAAAACCTAGGAAAGATCCGAACTTGGGATAACCAAAAGACCAATTTCACTGAACCTCCATACCTAAATTAATAAAAATGCGTCAGGCCCTTTCTCCTGGTTCTGAGATCGCCAAGCTTGTCAAACTTCCAGGTTGGATTCGCAAAATCGTTCGACCGCGACCCCTTGTTAAAACTTTGGACCATAACATCCGGAAGCCTTCTCAACTGGTGATGTCTTGGTGGTCTCTGTGACTTGAAACTTATGATTACAACGTGCGAGAACTGGATCTCCATAAACTCATTCGCCGGGCTTCCGGACAACTCCCTCTTTTCATTAAATGTCTTTCAAACAACCATTCACAACGGTGCTCCTATCTGTCACGCCCTTACTCTGATGAAACTCCCAGGTAGTGTTCTAGGACTACTATTTCTCTTGATTAATACAATATTTACTTCATCCAGCGACTTCATTTTTCACCTAGTTGATAACTTGTGATATATACATCACTGCCTTCTCAACGCAACTCAACTAGCTATGAGCAATATACAATGGTAACTCCCATGCTCCATTTTTCTCCCACCAAAAACCTCACAGTGCTTTTCAAGAAAAAAAAGGAACAACAACTTGCCACCTTCCTCAGGCGAACCTAACCTTATATGTCCACCTATTCCTGTAACTTCACAGGTCCTAGGACTCATCCTAGACGACCACTTAAACATATGCACCGCATATAAAACACATGAAAACAACTTGTCATCGCTCTCTACCGTAACTCATCTGCCTCCAAAATCTGGGGGTGCTGATCCACTCCTTTTACTTCATATATATCGCCCAGGTTCATCGAAGCTGACGTATGCATGGTATATATATGTCAGCCTCCCTACTCACGACATCGTTGATCCTACAAACAGGCGATTCGCATCTCACTGACCTATCGATCGTCCCCTCGGGAACCTTAATGATCCAATGTATGCCACCTCTCTTCGGAAGAAAACACATGTGTACAATTACCTTCTTTTCCAAACCCATACCGTCGCCCTGACACTCTATCAGAGTCCATCAGAATCTTAATTACTGCCATTATTCCTGAATACAATCCATTATTAAGCTCCCTATTAATACGCGGCTTAATAGTGTCACCTATATCGATAATGTATGCTACTTAACTTCATACATACAGATATTACAACCTGTTTCCCCGCCTTCCCACTACCATTATATTAGATACGGGGTCATGACTCTATCTTCATTCAAAATTTAAAGCCATTTTACTACTGCCCGTAATAAGCCATCATATCTTGTGCTCTATTACCTAACTAATATTTCATATATATCTCCACCCAATATATTGTATATATTTATTATATATATATATATAACATGATGCTTCGAAAACCAGAACTAGGCTGAATAGTACGTAACTATCGGTGCTCGTAATTCTGATATAAACCAGAAGCCCAACTCCGATATCACCTCTCAATGCTTACTCACTCAAGATGTGCACATCAGAGAATACAGGGATAGTAGCGCTCCCGAGAGATCGAGATTATTTCCACCATTGAGAAGGAGTCGGCTAATACTTCATGATACGCGTCCATATAAGCTAAGCTATAGAAAAATAACTGTTGCATGGGCACTGCAAGAGTGCACACAGTCTCCGTCTCTGTTAATACTCTCTGCACTCAGTACTCATACAAAATACCTTTCTTACATAGGCTGGAAAGCAATACTCATTGAGTGTATCCACCTACAACACAAAAGATTACAATACAGACGCTCCAGCACCTAGCGCTCTAAATATAAAAAATAAGATAAGTTGAAAACAAGTCTTCGAGTGGAAAAAATGGCAGCCATTCTATTAGTTAATCTGATCAACATCGTTGTAAGGCTGGCGTTCTCCAAAATAACCCCTTATACTCACACTAACTCCTCAAACACCAATAGCTCATCATGAAGGCACATTGTACCTAGGGCCACCGGAGTCACTGAATTGTCTCCCACCTGTCAGCGACAAAATGCTGGCCGATCTTCTCTTGAGTTACCTGAGTTCATTTTCTATTCATCTCACTTCTACTTGATATAACCGTGTGCTGCTCACGCGTTTAAGTCTAATTCTTTAACATTGTGTTATGCAATACGACCTAACTTCTCACACATCTATAAGTCTCATTCTCTTATATGCGTTAACACCCGAAACTGTAGCGTGGTGATTGTGAGACGCGTTCTGACTCTCACACTCACTCACCATAGAGACTCTTACCTTTTCAACTATTTCTCTTATACAAGCAACGCTTTCTCAACGGCGTAGAGGACACCACTCTCTCGTCAGGTGCACGTATTAGAGCAATATCTAACCCTCTCTTCTCCCTCTACGCTGCTATATCTTTATTCAGTGACAGTACACGAACCGTTACTGTGCTGACAGAACTTCTATCTGGATTATGAACCCTGCGCTACACTTATGTCTGCACCTCGCCTCTTACTATCTCTTACTTCATTTTCAGCAAACGGTGCACCGCCGATCTTTTGAGCAGCCAACATCGCTTTGCCGAGCAAAAATAGTGTGTGCAAAATGTTTGCTTCGTATCATATATATGATGAATGCCAGAGATTTGTCCAACATGATTTACTTAGACTAGCTGCTCAATCTACGACTAGACAGGATACTATCACTCTCCAACGTAAATATCATCTGCTTACTTGACGTTATTAGATACTGTGAATTACCGAGGACAAGAACTGGCTAAGCATAACTGGACACAGTCCTGGAAGATCATGCTTTGTCGTTAGGACAACTTGTAGGCCATAGCTGTCAATGTATGCGCTAGAAAAAGCTGTTCGTCTCATCGGTTTACAACAGATAGTATCACTCTCAGAAGGAACTCCAGTCCTATTGTGATGTGTGCAAGCGAGGTGGTTCACACCATCCGCCCAATCCTTCTACTATAAATCTCCCAAAGATTGTTAGCACAGTGTTAGTGATTGCTCTGACACTGTTCTGTCAATCACGTACACAAATAGACAATAAGAGGAGAGATATAAAGAGATGCAGCTTAACCTACACGTATAATTCTAAATTCTGATCATCTTTGAGAATGAATCCAACATTCTAGATTCTACTTCACTAATCTCATCGAAATTCACTTCTTACGTTATGAATGATGCTTTAGTATTAAAGAATTCTTTCCTCACTCTGGGATTTCGTCATACGTCCAGATATCACTGAATATCATATCTTTTTTCTGTTCTATTCTCAAGTCTTTTTGCAGAAAGATACGCACTGTTTGCAGTAAAGAATTGATTTGAATTGATGATTGTAGATTATTTGATATATTATTTATTGTTAAGTAATTCTGCAGCTTACACGATAGCTACAATAGATGAACGACAGCTGTCATTTGATTAAACATACTGAAATGACATACAATATGTACTTGACCTCATTCGCGGAGAAAAGGCGTCACCTCAGAGTGTCCAAAGGGCAAACTAATTCTCTTTGAGAGCATGAGAGAGAGCGGGCAAAACAGAACAAAGCTGTAATACCTTTAAACAAACCTAAAAAACCTTGTTTAGAGCTCGCTTGTTACTAGTGACTATTAGCCACGAGGAGCTTGCTTAGGACATTCTTTACTCATCACTTCAAATATAGACAGAGAAACCTTATTCGAAACGTTAATTTTGACATCACCTCAAAAAATCGAGATGCAAATGAGACGAAGAGTTGATTTCTCATTGACACCTAAAGAAAATGTCAGTACTTCAATGACATAAGAAAAGTCAATTATAATCTTACTTGCTACCTTCTATACTCAGCTTCTTCGCAGGATTCTGACATCTATAATCAGAAAAATTGATGTAGCACACGGTCTACACACGAAGATAGATTTATTACGATCTATACTTCACACTGACTTGCACACTTTCGCACGCTTATCGTCAACAGACACAGGCAGCGCAAGTTTAAACTTCGTGAAAATCACCCTCAAGCTTGAACTCTCTGCAGTCAAAAGCACTTTTCTACCTTCATCAATTCCACGTAAACACAATTTCGAGTTCTCAGTGCGTGGCATATTCTACCAATTGTCTGCCAACAATCACACCACTGTGGACACTAAACAGTGATATATTGCCATTCATATTGATTAATTTCTTTTGTACAATGATAATATAAAAGAATTACTAAGGGACGGGTAAATAATAGGAGTAAGTAGCACCTCATAAATCATATTATATATATTATATACTATTATATATATTATATATATATTTATATATAATATAAGTATATATAATATAATATATATATAACTATTAAGTGGGGAATAGTAGCACCCATAGAAGGATAAAATTACAAGTTGTAATACAGGTGAATACATAATTATCATAATCGGGATATGAATACTTCCATAGCTGAAATAGTCTATATATTTAATATCCATTATGTGTTGAGGGCGCTAACTTGAAAACTGTGGAATATATGGTATAAGATTGTTGCCGCTAACAGTTTAAGTAGATTTTACAGGTACAAGTATGAGTCATCATTAGCTCCTGAAAACATACACATAGGACCGTTCAAAAATATAAGAGTATATAGGATATGCAGGTAGTAGTATATATGAGAACAGGACTCACCATACACAAAGGCTAAAAACGCTGATACTTATAGATAATGGGCCTAACAATCAATGCAGACAGCATAATAACCAGCTAATAGCGAATAAGATATAAATATATCAAGAGTAATGAATAAATTGAAATAAAATATAATATAATAGTAACTAACTAGTCCTCATATAAATATAAGTACTATATATACTAGTTATTAGTGATTATAGACAATTATGCGGACGGTACTCGATAGCGTACTCTAGCATACTGAGAGATGCTGAGAGAGAGCAGAGGAGAGATTTCAACATTTCTATTTAGCTAGCAGAATTTTTTCGTGTAGATTTCTAGCAAATGCGTGTGAAATCACACCGTGAAAACTTCATATGTACCGCCAGACCGAATTTATACAGAGGTGAAAGTGAAAAGCCAAGACCTAAGTTCTCTCACCTCCAGCAGGCAAAGTAAGCAAGCAGAGAGTATGTATCGGTACCGTCATTCGGAAAGCAAAACGTAAGATAGCACCTCATTTAAATAAATTAGTCTCATATGAACTGATGAAATGGACTGCTAGTGTACGTCCATAGCTGTTAAGAATTTTACTACTTAAAGCGACACGAAGACAAATTATGATGCAGAGAAAAAGTTAACACAAAATAATTTAATTAGTCATCAAATTTGTCATTACTAAGATAGTAGTCTGAATTTTCTTTAACATTATTCTAGGGTCACTCACACAACACAGAATCGCACTGTTGCAAAATTCTTAACAAATAAAAATGTGTACTCAATTTATATATATAACATACTTGGCACATAATTAAACATTATTTACCAAAAAAGACTACAAATAGTAGATGTAGTGTCTCACAATACCGAAAGCTACCTACCCGTTGCACCTCAACGCACATATATGTAGCTCCGGGACGCTGGACATTCATTGCACATGACGGGCAAGATAATGATCATAAGCTGACTAGATATAAGATAATAAAAGGCAGTGGCGGCAGTCTCGCACACAAACAAAAACCTAGAGAATATAATGAGGTAACACTTATTAAATACATAATAGACCTGCACAATAACGTATTGTAATACTTAAATATAAACCAGTAAGGACGGAGGCCTAAGATATCGTATTTCTGAAAGATAAATGGTAGCTATATACAATAATATATAAATAACAGTCCATAATCCTATTGATGCCTAACATAAGGGTCATTAAAACAACACAAGGGGCTGCAGGTAGGGAATAATCACTATGAATTACAGTAATAGTGAATAGCAATCATGAGAAAAGCGTGACCAGGATAGAATATAAGACGAAAAGACAAAAAATTCACTCTCGCGACACAAGGAAATCGATATTCGTTCTTATTATTGCGCGATTAATTCATGTCGTAACACTTCGCTAGTAAAGCTGCTGAGTCACGATTCTAATGTTTGAGCCGGTCTGACATAATTGACGCGTTAGAGTTGCATACGCTACGACCTCAGGAAAAGGCTCACGCTCAGGCGCGCAAATGACCATTTGGATCCCGCAGTGATCACAACACATACTCTCCAGCTCACATTAGCACCTTCAACAATGGCTTGTGCTATGAAGATTTTGTAATAAACGCTCCGAAAGATATTACAAAAAAAAACACAAGTCCGATATCAGAGAGTGCATAGAAGACTTAAGAAATCTGAGCATCGAGACGTGCCTGTATTGATTCGGAATTTGACGGATGACGATCATGGGGATAGATCAACAGGCACCCCACCTCTCAAGAGCCTAAACACCCTGCTCAATTGCCAACGAGACCACGATTGCAGACACGTGACATACAGATCGTGTTAGAATGAATGTTCGACTCTCCCGTAATACAAACGAGAGTTGCAGAATCTCTTTTGCTTGATACTGGCTATTCGAATTATATATGCACACTTGAATTTGTCCGCAAATGTTTGCTTTTCCACTGATTGCACCGAAGCTTCTGCCATCACCATGTCGAACTCGTTCTAGGATATACGCATTCTAGTAAGAATCAGAGTAGGAGACAAGCAACCCACACGGAGGGAGAAAATATTCGACGAATATATTCCTCCGGAGTAGTGTGGTGTGTGCTCAGAGCACCACCACTGCCATCTGAATCAATTTAATAAAAGAAGCGTACACAATATTACCTGACGATAGTTACTAATAGTATCACTTTCACCCATATATCCTTAGACTATACAGTCCAAGCTCGCCCGCTCACACGCACGGCCAAACAGTTCATATAGATTCACGACATAGGGTAAATTAATCAGGAATAATAGGCGGTAATATAGTGATCCAATTAGCACATAATAAGATAGAGAATAATGACTGAAACCTTATATCTGAGATAAGATGAATCGTCTACCTACGTATCTATAGTATCATACACTCACTAACCGGGGCCCAGGCACGTAGAGTCAGCAGGAAATACCTTAGCATAGGCTTAGTCAATAGGTAAGAATAGTGCACCATGAGTAAATAGTAAGTTAGGTCGATGCTCTGTATAGATCTAGATCATACGGTATCATAATATTATACCCGATACACATGTAAAACGATCTCTCACAGTACGAGTACGTGACTGAGTGGCTCCACCGCTGTCGTTCTTTGCACAATTTAACTCCCTGTTGTGACTGCGAACGTGACAAAAGGTAGGTCAGCAAGACACGGTATGGTGGCGGTTGTCCCGAGGCAATCAAGTGAGGCAGACAATATCGTCGGCCCATTAAAAAAGGATATAGAACATTTCTTGTCTTTATCCCGGATGTCTTTTAATCGCTATATCGGTTTAATTATCTCTTAGCCAGGTTATATAGGGGAATACTTGATATGACTTTTAAATACAAGAAAATATATAGAATTCCTCTATGAGTAGATAATGAAATTAGAATACGAGCACCAGAATAAGAGACGATAAGATGTACACCTGAAGTTCAGAGAAGTCTGGTTAAATTGTTAGAAACACACAATATACCCCGTGAGAGCGACATACCTAATAAGGTATGCGAAGGTACAGACATCGGATACTATAGGTAAAAGTACGGGGTTAGGTGGCTATAAAATATATATATAATTTAAGATTATAGTATATATATAGATATAATGATAAAATATATATAAGTTATATAATATAATAAATATAATATATATATATATAGATATATCAATATATAATAAGTAATTTCATATACTTATGATACACTATGTACTTTTAAGCTTATATAGTAGATGGTAAATAATATCTTATTAAATTAATTATTTAAGTAATAATAAATAGTAATTTGTGGGAAAAAGAGAAAAGAGAAGATGGGCACGGAGAGTGGGAATTTAAACGGAGTATCACGCTAGGGAAGATTATAACACGGATATTCCGGAACGAGGAGTATCGGATAGATATAGAATGAGACCGGATAGCCGGTACCGGAATATCCGGCAGTCGTTATTCTACGCTGCAGGTTACGGTCCACTTGACTGAATCTAATGGAAAAAAAATTATTTTTGACTCCCTTTCCTCTAATCGCTACTGAGGTTTTTTAATGTATATAAGATAACTTACAATTCCCAATAATTTTTTATATTTATTAAAAAAATATTATAATAATAATTAGTGTAGCAATATTGATGTGAGTAGAAATAGAATTTCACATTTGAAAAAATGCGAGATTTCTTTATTAAACTGGTGCTATAAATGAGAAGTTTTGAAGTATTGTAAATTTGAGTAGTTTTGTTCATGATGATATATACAGTTGCAAGTATGTTAGGCTTTTATAATAAACTGGGCAAAACTATAAATTTTTGTTTCCAAGACAGTGCATAAGTGGTTAAATCGCTGGGTCATAACTGTAGGCCCGATTTAATCCCCCACGAATAAAAATTGGATGAGTTGGGGTAGAAATTAGACCTACCATTGTGGGAGTAGTATGTATTTCTTATTTTATGTTAGCCTGAATATTATTATTAGACATTTTAGAATTACGTATCAGTACTGAATTTAAAAAATCATAAGTAAACATAGTAGAGTTACTGATATAATTTAAGATAAAAAAGAAATTTTAAATTATAAACAATGAAATTTTATATTGCATTCTTAACGAACCATTCTGATTCACCCCCACATAAAAATCAGAAATGGGGTGAATTGAGTCCACCACATTATTTATTCTTATTTTAGATTTGATCATTAATATAAAAAATAAAGTTTATTACTTATATACTGAAGGTCTCAAATGATAAAGTGAACAAGTATGCTATATTAAGGTAAGAATTAAAATTATACAACTTGACATATGTATATCACGAGTAAAGAGGAATTTTAAAAAGAGCTGATGCCCTCAGTATTCACACCCGTCAACAAGATGTGAGTAGTGACTCGATTGACTCCCGGTAAAAACTTAGAGAGTCATTAAGATGATTATTATTTAAACTTTAATAAGGAACAGTGCAGAAACCATTATGGTATGAATTTACATAGTAATTAATGTTTATTGTGTGTGGCATTGAAATTAGGCCTACGATAAGGGCCTTAGATTTTTCCGGAAAAAAAAACCAACAAGGTTGCTCATCTTAAGGGAGAAGTGGGACAGAATGTGGATGATACGTGACGAGTGCGACGACAATGTGGCAACAAGCGGAGAAGTGCCTAGGAGCGAGCACGGTGACTATACCGCACCCAGGATAGGGAAAAGGAGGAAATGAGTAAAAGGTCATATAAAGATATTTAAATAAATTATAACAAAAAAAAAAAAATATACTAGTTAACATATTAGTAAGTATATGATATATATATATATATATATATCATATATATATATATATATCATATAGTATTATAATATATATATCGGCCAGTCTCCACCAGATATAGGTACCCCCAGTACTCTAAAAAAAAACACCTATACTCTACACTAAAAAACTTAATATATTTTATGAATTTTAGTCCACACATCATTATTATCGAAAGAACAAAAAATTAATAATTATTAATTTTAATACATAACTCCAAAAAATATTATTTTAATCGTACGTTTCAAAACTTAATTTAAATATGATACCATAAAAATAAACGTTTTCCCTTTTATTCTTTTCTATAACTTAAAGGAAACTAAAAATAATGCAAAAATAAAAAAATAAAAGAAAATTAAAAAATTAAAGTTAAATTAAAATTAAAAAAATTAAAATTGGGTAGCACATGATAGTATTAACCCGATCAGCATGTAGGAAG
>JABUQX010022654.1:22500-42720 GCA_015478945.1 Trachelipus rathkii | reverse complement strand
CTATTTACGGGGCGAAAACCCATAGACTGTTTAACGGCAGAAAAAAAACAACACAAACATGACCTCGAAAAACATCACCACGAAAACTCAGCCCTAACATAATCAACCGCGAAGTATGTCCTGCATTACTCAAGGCTCTTAACCACTCATAATACAGATTCTTATTATCATCTAAGAATGCTACTCGGAAACAGATTTTTGGCGGCACGAATTTATCATTTCAGTATCTCTCACAATAAATACACAGCAAAGAGCCTGCAACCAAAAGAATTCAAAAATCAGCGGCCAGTAACGCCGTTGTATGCTCTCCCTTTTGGCAATTTCACTCCAATTCTGATAACTTTTTATCATCTACTTGCATCTATTGGAGCAATATTAATAGCGACTCAAATTCTTTTTATTTACCTCTCAATTTATTTGATATTAACTATAATTTTTATTATTGATCATATTTGTGATCTATTTATTAGGGTCAAATTTTTTACTAAATTGTGCATGTTTTACATTACCCTAACATCAGATACAAATCAGTAAATCAAGCCATCTTCAGCCAAATACATCTTACTATTAACTAAGATCAATTTTGTGATCTATTGATATCTAATTACAGTCAATATTTATTCTTAATATATAAATTTAGAACTCATAATTTTGATTAATAGTTACATCTCCTTTATTACTTAAATTTATTGTCATTGTTTTTTTACAATACACACGTGATATTGATATCATTGTATATTTCTTTCATTATATACACAAGCTTAAATCAAAAGCAAATCTCTCTTCACTTTGCTCTGCTGTCATCATTTTAAGATTGTTAGTCTTTTATGTAGTCTATTTGATCTATTGTCTATTGATCTATTTGATTCGTAATTTGTAGAGGTCAAATTTTAATTCAAAACAGTTATGAATTATATCCTAAACTAATTGTTAACTAAGTTGCTCAATTTAAATTAGCATTTTTATTCCCTAAATCATGTAATAATACTCCTCTTTCTTCCTTTCCCCTTTCATTCTTCATCTTCATACCTTCTTTATTCATATTTTATTAATTTGATCGATAATTGAAAATACTATCTTGTTTTAGCTATTTGATTCAACTCTATTTTTGATCTACTAATAGGTGAATATAAATGTGTGTGTCAAAAATATATATTTATTCTTCAGGGTGTTATAAATATTAACGCTGTCTTGACTCGTGACCTCACTAAATCGCGCGCGCTCAGATGGAATACACTAACCCCTCTCTCAGTAGGTAATGACATAAGGTCGCGAATATTAACTCCTTAAACTCTCCCTCTGCGTATACATCCATTAATGCTCATATAAATTCTTATAATTGATTTTTATAATCCTTTGAGTTTAAGGTACACCTCTTAACTCCGCCGCGTTCGTTACTCTATTGGACGACTAATGAATATACATTATAATCTAATCAATGTTCTCTCTTATACATGTTTTAATTATACCTACTTGCTTAAATTACTCAAGTTTGTACAAGCAATTGAGGAACTCCACGATTTATTCTGATATCAGTGAAAAAGCTATGATTTTAAAATAATGACGGATTTCTTCTTTATATATACGTAAGAAATTTTAACCGGTTCAGTTCCCACTCAGGCCAACAGGCATAAACCAGTATTCGCCTCGGAACCGAGCAGAGCATTTCCTAAGAGTTCTGAGATATCGGGTCCGGAACTCTAGTCTCCACAGTTTCAACGTTTTAATCAGTTAAAATATTATATAACGATAACATCCATTTTTACGTATTGGAAGATATTGATCTTTGTTCAAATTGTACTATGCAGATAAAAACTATAATATGTTTAAATATTCGTTTAAAGATTGATGGGTAGAATAAGTTATTATCTAAAATTTAAAATTTCAAAACATTGGTGTATTAATTCTATTATCACTAGATATACAACTAGTGATTATATACTCTATAAACGTAATTATTAGGTTATTCCACATACTCATAATATAGATCCAATATAATAATTAGCTCACTTAATAAAACGTAATGAATAAATAATATAATGCACAAAGATTACAAACCTATCATAATTTGTTACAAATTAAATAAACTGTTGATAACTAATATTTTACAAAGTTACCGAAATCTTTTCTTTACTGGTTTCATGGCTTATCAGATATTTCATTGTCAATATTGTACTCAATATAAGACTGCTAACCGGTCCAATATCTATTACTTAGGCATACATTATTCACTAATAGTAGATTATCGCATGATTTGATATCTCAATTATTTAACAGTTTTATATAAAATCCACTTCACACTCTGTCATAGTAATCAGCTTTTTTTAATTGGTCTCATTTTTTTTTTCGTTTAAATTCTTTATTTATTATTAAATAATCCATAGGTTATGATAAGAAAATATAAAATTCTTTATTGTTAATAACTAGTAACAATCATAAAAGATAGCTACAAGTATATATACTACTGCTCAAAAAGTTATACTATAGGTGATTATTCTCTTTTTTATCAATTACGCGTTAACTTTACTCGCTAAAAAATTTCATCCAATGTTACTACTATATAACGGCATGCATTTTAATTTCAATACATGCTAAATAGCTTTGAATCAGGAGAAAATATTAACAAATAAGACAGTTCTCATTTACACTTCCATTATTATTTCAATACTCATTAGTATGGGTAATAAGGTCATCTCTAAAATACAATGCTCGGGAAAGATGATCAGTTAGTTGTAGGAATTTAAACAGAATCATCTCGTATTCTAGCTAAATATGAACTATAACTCACTAGATATTATAATAACTCTATATATATATAGATGACATAACATACTTTAATATAACTACAACATATAACAACCAGACGATTAAACAGCTATCATTAAGTATTATTAATATAATTATAATCAATAAAGGAGAGAGATACTAACATGGAGGATGTAAAATAAGTTTTCATTTTTATATATATACTATAAACATATAATATTCATTATTTAAATAAAATACTATATATAAAATATTACATTAAAAACATTATAAATAATTACATAAATATAACATGTTTATTTTTAATAATATATTATAATTCATCTAATCTCAAGATCTTGAAATTACTGAGATATTGGGTAAAGTTTCATATTATATATTATATATCTCTTATAAAATATATTTCAACACCTTATGTAAATATAGGAATGTAACTATAAATGCGTCTAGCAGCACTAAACATTTTTCGCATATTTTTGAATATTCTCAGCAGCACTCTAATTCTTACTACATTACTAAAGAGGAATGTAAATTCATTCTAAGCTGAATAGTTATTTAAAAGCAGTATTCTCATTATTATAACTGCATTATATATTACGGGAAACCACATTGTTTGGTGTAAATGATACAAGTATATGTATTATATATATATATAATAAACTATATATTATTGCATATATATATATTTATAAGTCCTCAAGTATATATACAACTATCAGTTATTAGTGAATACTCGATTTTATTATCGTTATATTTTTATTATTTAACGCAACTGTATGTAATATTTTCGAAGTTATCGAACTGTGGGGAATAATACTATATTTAACATACGTATGTCGGAAGGTCTACACAGTCGATGGGTTTCCTTAGTTTGTTAGATACATTTACTCAATTATAGGTTTTATATTAATCGTCACACGACGAGAACACAGTCGTCTATTCTTATATAATTAGATACCTATCTTCACTGATTTATACATTTACCAGCTTATGTATTATATTCTCTAATCACTGTTAGTCGATATATATTTACAGTAATTAGGACCATACTATTTATCCTCTATATCCATCCTATAGTCTATAATGCAATTGTTTAGATAATCTTGTGAAATCTTCACACAAACTGTAATATATATAATAGGTATATCTTATTATTTGAACTCTCCTGGATGGAATCACATAATGGCAATGTATCTCAGGGTTATCTATACATCGGTGACGATTTAAATATAAATGATACTTACAATTACGTTAGTAGGTATTATTATAACGAAGACTCTCTGAGTTGAATAAATATCAACAAACAGGTTTTAGAGCTGCGGGAGATGCCATCGTACCAACACAGCGAAAATGTCCTACTGACGGAAATCGTATGCGTAAAACAACCCTTAAATGTAATGAGATTCTTTCTTCAACCAATCAGAAGAAAGTAAACAAGAATACGACGTACGAACGACCCATATCATATTCTCGTTAGACACAACAACAACAACAACAACAACAACAACAACAACAGCTAAACAACAACAACAACAACAACAACATCACAACACAACAACAACAAACAAACAACACAACAACAACACCAACAACAAACAATAACAATAGTACAAAATAAGTTGCTTATATTACTAATCAAACGAATACTGGCTACACGTAAACAGTGGTTATATCACATTAAATAAATCTAACACACATAGACCAGAACTAAGAAATATGTACGATGGGCAAAACCTGACACACCTTACGCACGAATAAAACTACTAACATTAACAAAACTTCTGCCCTTAACAACAGTAAACTACAAAACACTTCATACAAAACGTAAACGAACCAATCTCACACTTTTTCAAGGGCATGTCTCTAACATATCAATGTTAATTTTACTAACATAAAATCAAGTTCTTAATTTAGGCCATAACATTGTCTAAGCATCATACTGAAACAAATATATCGCTAATGTAACAAATTTTTTACATCAACTGCGTAATATTTAACAAAAATTCATCACTAACCTCGTCTAAATATCATAATCCCAAACGAATAATTGGAAACATAACAAAGGTGTTAACCCAAACACTACATAAAAATTAAATTTATTTTTTAATCCTCTACGTTAACATAAAATAAGTTCTTTGAATAAAATATCACAGTAAAGCGTAATAGTTTACTGATTTAATAAAGCCGTAAATCAATAAATCAGTAAATCAAACCCACCCATTCTGCAGTCTCTACCCTTCCATCCGTCTATGATAATATCGACCTATTTTGATCAGGTCATTTTCGAGTCATTCTTCTGGCATCAGAACAGAGTAAATAGTATCTTATCTAACAAAATCCCATTTAACAAAGTGACCCAATCTATCAAGTACCAAGCATTTCTCGAACTATGAATTGACACTTCTTCATCAAAGTGTCACACGTCTTGAGGATAACATCATTTGAACTATGAATTAAACGTAGACATCAGCAAAATTATCTGTCAAACCTGACATTACCCAACAAAACTTAACATAGACCTGTAAGCAGAACACATCATCGTCAGGTAACAGAGTAATATCTTACAAAACTCATCATTTCTCTACAAATCAGTGTTAATTTTCACACTGCAATAGTAATATTTAACATAACGTACCTAACTACGAAAAACAGGTTTCAATTTAACCAAGAGATATGCCTAAAGCGAACACACGTACCTTCCCGAGAGAAAACCCAGGGGCGGATGCGCCCCTTGAAAGGGTGTGAAGCTTGAGAGGGGGATCACCCGAAGGGGTGTAAGCGGGCATTACCCCTCCGAGGGGGGTAAGGCCTCAGGCCTTTGGGCTGAGGCCAAGCCACGCTTAACACCCCTTCGGGTATCCCCTGCTCCAAAAAAAAAAAAAAAAATGCCACCACCTTTCAAGGGGCGCATCCCCCCGGGTTTTCTCTCGGGAGGGAGTGGGTTGGGTTCGAAGCATTACTATTGGGTTTATATGAAAACCTGTTATTTTATTACGTAAGTCTTATTGAGTATACGTTATATTATATATTATAATATATTACTATATAGATACAGGTGTTTGAAATTAATAACTTATAGATATTTAGGTATTACTGTATAGTCAAAATAAATGTAATTAATTGAGTGTCTTATGTATAAGTAATTAATTTACTCTGGTTATTAATACTTAGACTCAGATTATTATTAGTAATGATTGTGTTAGTATAGTAGCAGTTAACTTATATAACAAATGATAAGTATCTCCAGGATTGCAAGAAGGTATTTTGTATTATAATACAGTGTATACACTTGCTACGTAAGTATAATTTTAAGCTTGAATGTATCTTATAACGTTTTATATTCATAGTTACTCAAATATAGATATGATTTAAATCTCGTATATATATATTAAATAGTAATAAGATTGAGTTATACACTTATTGTACTGAATATATATAGTATAGTGTCATATATTCATAGTTCTCAGAGTATCGAGTTATGAGTATAAATCTTTTTGATAGTGATAATTGGTCATATTTGTTAAGGATTTGATTAACGAATAGATACGTAATTTAACTCCTGTTTGTACTGTATTCAGAATTTGATACTCTGTAAGATTATGACCTAGAATCATTAGGTCGATATTAAGATCTATAGATCAGGATGGTGTGGTTATTATATAGTAAGGACTGCATGGATAAATTAATGTAGGTGGTATATTTGAATTTTGATATATTATATTTACTTGCTTATATATTATATTTACTTGCTTATATATTATATTACGCTATTTACTGTGAATATTATATATATTATTCAAGAACTTATTTTATAGTTATATTGATCGTATAATAAATAAAATAATTTATATTATTTATAATGTATATTGTTATGGTTAAACTTTTGTTTATATAGTGTTGCAAATATTCGTTTGTAGTGGTATAACATAATAGTTATTAGATATTTAGACGGATAGGTTTGAATGATGAATTTTTGTGATATTTATCATAAATATTTTAAACTATATATAGTTGATGTAATATAATATTGTTATAAAATAATTTCTATATATTTAGTTATATTTCAACATGTCTGTATAGTGTATACTATATGGTTATGCTCTAAATATTTTTGTGTTTCAAATATATTACTTTTTCTTATACATTTAAATAAAATAATTAATATATTTGATATGTTATTAGAGACATGGCTTGAATATAAATGTATTGATGTAATCATACTCTCGCTCTACGGGTTTTTGTGTTATAATGATATTATATATATATATTATAATTAATATATATAATATATATAATATATATTCATAAGTTAGTTATATAATGTTAGTCTATAAATGTTATTATTAAGCGCATAGAGTTGTTAATGTTATATATAGTTTATTATCGTAGTACGTAAAGGTTATATATGTGTTACAGGTTATATATGACCATTGTATATACTAATAGTTGATATTAATTTCTCTTTAGTCTTAGGGTTAATGCTATATTAGATGTTTAAGATTTATATAATTGTTGATAAAAATAACACTGTTACGTTAGCTCAAATTCGTTTGGATTAGTATATATAAAATGAATAACTATATTTTTTATGTTACATATGTTATATTAGTTAGTTTTTAGTTTGTTGTTTCATTGTGATTGTTTGATGTAGTGTATTGTTGATATTATTATGTTATGTTGTTTGATGTTGTTTGTTTTGCTCTGTTGATTGTTTAGTATTTATGTATGTTGTTATATATGTATTGTTGTTGTATTGTTATGTCTATAAACGAGAATATTATATAGCTTATTGGTTTCTAGTTACGTACGTTCGTATTCTTGTTTATACTTTCTTTATATGATATTAGTTGTGAAAGATAAAGAATTCTCATTATAACATTTTAATATGGTTGTTTACCTCATTAACTTGATTTACTCCGTTACTAATTTAGTTTGATGTCGACGGTATGAGATATCCGATCAATTGTTTTCGCTCCTGGAATGGTCAAGTGTAAGGTTTCACAGTATATTCGGACATTCTCCATCGACTCGAATCTCCTTGTAATACACACTTAGTGTGATATTTACTTTCTATTCGAGAGAAATAGCTATACGTATTATATTTATAATATAACCCAAACGATGTGTCATTTTATATATTTATCGTCAACCGGATTTGGATACCGATACATTGCTTTGTAATTATATCCAATATCTAAGAATTGGAGTCAGGCCTCTTATTAGATTTTAAGGAGGCATTTGTCCTTTGATGAGTAATGATGAGTGATGTAGTTAACAGCCTAAGAGGGGAGATGAGACACGGTAATATAAATCATTGATGTAATTCATATCTGAATATATTATAATATCGTACTATAACAGTGATATATATATGATAAATATATTATTCTGCAGCTGGCAGAATGGTAAAATAACAAACGTATTAGCAGCGAAGATTCTATAGAATAGGACGCTGTTTTTTCGTTGATGTTCTCCTAAATACATGTTATTGTGAACCCCCTGTGTGTAAATGATATGAGACTATCTGAATTTAATTCTGGAAATACCTAATATGGAATGCTGATTCGCTCTGCAGACTGTTACAAGTGATATAGAAGTTTCATCAGTGTTGGTTGTAAGAGTGATGAGAAAATACAGTAATCACAGTCTGAGAAAGTGATATAACTCAGTTGCTATTACTCAGAAATGACTCATACAGGTCAAATCTCTACTTCAACACTGCGCAAATCATTCCATTCACCAGAGTTTGTATACAGATTAATCTAAGATGTAAGAATAGTTATAATTATTTGAATTATCTATTAATATGAGAAATCAATATCTATATGAAGAGTAGATTATTCTTCAGTGCTATGATAATTTCTCACAACGCATATATATTCTCATAAAACTTATGTCTTTGCGCTCGCTTCTACGCTAAACTAATAAAAGTTTTGCTCTCAGAGGTAACATATCACGTGGAGAATGAGATAATATACTAAAATTAGATTACTATGAGCGTAGTGGGAATGAGGTTTTAATCTCTTCTCTCATCATGTTTATGAAGTATGATCTTCTATGTGTGTGTCGCCTGTGTATAGAGATCAAGAGAACATAAATATGTCTCGGAAAATTATACGTATTGTTTTCTTTAGGGATTAGACTTCGATTCTGAAATTAGCAAAATTTTAATATGTCACATATATATAATCTATATCGAATAAGCTGCGCTTGGTTGCTATACCTCTGGTGTGTAATTGATGAATGTAGGGAATAATGATACTACTTTGCAATTAAAAAGTATATCATTTGCTCATTATTCACACTATTGCACATTCTCTGATATTCATAAACTCAAATGAATAAGATACAATAGATTATGTTAAATACTGTCCTTCTCGCAGCATATGAGAGAATATAAATTTAATTTATTCTATTTGACAATATATCTAATACTATCGCATTATTTTATATATGTACACTTTGTGTCTTTGTTTCATTAGTTAAATTAACTGAATCAACAATTTTATCAGCTTTAATTTTTTTATTGATTAACGCTCTTAAGTTTCTCTCACTGGATATATTTAATCGCGTTTCACTATGCATAAAGAATGAAACTTTGTTGTGTATATACTTCTCATCGTTATAAGTTCGCGGTTTATATTGAATTATTGTTTTAGTTGTATATAGTAATTGATAATGCATTAGTTTATTTTGTTCTGAGTTGTTATTGTGTAGTTAAAGTATAGTTAATGTTATAAGTTTAGCTTTACTAGATAGGTGTAATAAACTTATATATATAATACTAGCTTTGTTTTTGATGCTTTATATTAACCCATTAGGTATTTAATTATTAGATGGCTATGATTATAGTAGTTAAATATTTTATTGTATATATAATTAATTACAGATTAATATTTTATTTAGTATTCATTACTATATATATATATATAAGGTACATTCATAATTTAGTGCTATTATATAATAATTTCTGATCTGATCATAAACATTTATGTATATACTGTTTTTTTCGTTTGCCTGATTATATCATATTCTTATACTAGTTGAAGTTCTAATCAGGATATATTTATATAAAGTTAAAATGTTAATATCGCCCTCATATATTTTGCTTGATATATAAAAATGTGTGCGTTTTACGCATAGTTCTGATCTCTTGTTGTCAGTCTCTGTAAGATATATGTTACCCATTAAGCTCGTTAATATGGTGCACCTATTCAGTCTCGTGGGCGTATCAGTGATATATGCTATAGTTATATAACTAATCTCTTGTGATTATATGTATATTTTTAGTGTTGGGATTTTGATGCAAGAGTCAGCGGTTTGCTGCGAGTGTTAGTTTACTATTACGTGGTGTTAAGGTTTGGAACTTGTTAATGTTAACAGTTTATTCGTAGGAAGTTTGTTGAGATATGCGCGCTGGTAGCTAGAATATTGTCGGAACCTCTTCAGATTACTATACCTTGTTATTGTTATTTAGCTAAATGTTATGTTGTACTATTTTATAGTAATGACTGTTGAAATAACTCATTATTATTACGTTATGCATAAGTTAATATACTATTCACGTATTGATTCAGATATATCAATGATATTATAACTCAATAGTTGTGATAAATTTTAGTTATAAAATTAATTATCACATGTTAATAGATAAATAAATTATAATAATTTGTTACCTCATTAGTATTGTTAAGGAGTAAACTATAAATGCGATAGACCAACTAGTTGTGTATAAATTAATAGTATTACGTGTATTTTAATGTGTTGTGATGGTGCTATGGTGTGTGTGTATCGGTTGTGCTGATCGTGCTTGTGTAGTTGTTTTGCAAATCTCGTTCATGGGATGGTGTGAAAGGACTGTAGTTGACGGTGTAAACGGAGTTTATTATTTAATATATTCTCAGTATTACTATTAATTCTGTACCTTGATAAGTTGTTTTAGAATTCTGTTTGAGTGTGTTGTAAATTCTCTCTCCTACTACTTCTCCTATTACTCTCGTCTGCTCTTCTAATTGCTCTCTCTCTTTATATCACTTCGCATCTACTCTACACTTCTTGTTCACTCTCTCTCTCTCTCCATTCATCCTCTCTCCTCTCTCTCTCTTATCCCTCATAAACATCAATTTGTTATTAAAGAAGCCTTATTTTATTAGTATATGTTTAGTATATATATATCCCAAATAACATGTATACTAAACGTAAATATTGATGGATTCATATTTGAATCATAAGATATCATAGAATCCAATAGTATGATCAATATTAGAATCAATAGCTATATATATTATATTTAGAAAAATAGTTAGCTTGAAATAAATTGGTAGGCACGATAGGTAGTATTTATTATTTACTTAGATATTTACTGATTTAGTAGGTTATATGTAAAACGTATACTAACTATTTAGAAAATTTATTGACCTTAATATCAATTGACATCAATAGATAATATTAGATGCATAGATCTTCACATAATAGATCACAATTGGTTCAGTATATATATAATGATAGATAGGTTATAGGGTAATAGGTATGGTGGACTTGAATTATAACTGATATATTATATTGATTTAGGGTATGTTAAAAATACTAATGATCAAATTTTCTATCAAGTGAGATTTTTTATAGGTTTCATTCAGGACAATATATAATATATAAGTAATCATTAGTATCATAATATTATGAAATCATATTAAGATCAATAGCATCACAACATATGGTCAGATATATATATGAGGGATATGCGATTAGGATGGCTTAGATTTACGATTTACTGTAATATTAGTGTATGTAATATAACTGAGAGTGACATGTATTTAGTAAAAATATATCGATCACTCTAATCACCTATAGACATTTATGTATCAATAGCATAACTATAGATAGTTGCTGAAAATCTGTGTCTGCTTATAAGGTATGTTGTCTATTTTTTGTGGAGTGGGTAGGTGTTAGAGATTTTGGCATCATAAAGAGTTAAATATGTTATAAGGCAGTATCCTGGGAACCAGAAGAACGCCATTGGCTTCGGTGAACACTGAAACCACCAAATATAATGATTTCAGAGAATATAAAACTCATATGAGCTAGTAATATAATGCGAACTTTATGATACAGTATTTGATTGTTATTGTATACTATGACTTTATTTACTTGGATTCGCTTTTTGATTTTATTGTTTTTTTGAAATTGTGCTGTTGTTTAGTCAATAGATTCGCTTAAGCAGAGAGAATTGTGCACAGTCTTAGTCTGTAGTCGGTGGGTGGGTGGGTGTGATAGTCGAGAGTTTTAGTTTATTTCTCTATATTTATTGTATAGTCATTATTTTTCAAATTCTAATGAGGAGGTTTTATGAAGTATATACATTCGCGTCTTGCTATTGTGTATAAAAGTTAATTAGATTTATAAGATCGATTCCAATGTATAAAGTAAATTATGGTAAAGCGTATTCACAAGTTTTAGAAAACATTCTTTTTCTGTTTGATATTTCAAACGAGTAATAGTCTGTCTAATCTAACTAGATATCAATATAAGTATATATATTGTATAATGGACAGTAGAGTAGTGATTGGTAGTCTTGGTAATTAAGTAGGTTTATTGTATATTTATTAGATTTTACTGATTTAGTATATATAGGTATTGTAAAATACATCAGACAGAATTATTAGTAATAATAAATTTAGTACTACTTTAATATCTAAATAGATCATATAGATACAATATATATTAATAATCAATTTAAGTATCAATATATATGAATTATTCATAATATTAATCCATATAGATATATGTCAGGATGAGGAGGTTGGATTGCTGTATATTGTATAATGGGTTGAGTTTGAATATTTTTAAGTGATTTACTACTTTAATATGATAGTAGGTATATAATGTTATAAAAACGTTACTATATATACTTATTTTAGTATAAAAAATAATATGCACTCTATTAATATATCTCAATAAATATAGATATATATATATTCATATAGTAGATCATATACTAGAATATGGTGATATATTATACTATCAGGAGGGAGGTTGGTGATTGGTTATTTGCATATAATATAAGTGTATATTTATTACTGCTTTATATATATAAGGTATATATGTTATAAAAATCTGTAATACATAAATTTGTTAAATGTAATATATATTATATACATAGAGTAACAAGAATATAGTGTGATAATTTGTAAATAATTAAACCTTTATAGTTGTATTATGCTCTTGGATCTTATTGTCTTATCTATTACTCTCGTGAGAGACAATAATTAATTTGTTTCTTATTCAATAAATTATTCATTTGTGAATAAATTTCTTGATAGGGTTTGCTCCTGCAACTGTCACGCATATAAAATTCTTTCAGAGATAAAATACTCGCGCATCAATAATGTTCTAACGCGCTTAAACATTACAGAACAAACTTTACTTACATTCCTCCCACAGACTAATAGATTAGACCACATTATCAAATACTCAATCATCTCCACTAGTCCCATTTTAAGACCAGTCCAATAGGCATCAAACCTAAACATTTTTTATGTACTAATACATTATCTGCTGATAGATATTAATAGGGTTATTTATATCCTTACATCGAAGAGATGAATAGCATACGCATCAATAAGAAAGCAGAGCGTTAAGCGAGTACCTTCAGCATAGCCTAACTCTTGAATTCCAATACTAACTTCTTATATCTATATGAAACTTATACTATAACTCTATGTAATAATTATACTACTCCTACTCACCATACATAATTTCAGTACTATTTTATATATGTATCGATATCATATTTTAATTTTTTTATTTATATAATGAGGGAGTGTAGGATACCCCTCACTTTATACGGATAGGACCCGAGTTAGCGATATTACTAGTTATAACTCTGATAATATTATACTATATAACTTGAGTAGTCTATTACCCTCATATATATAATCTATATATATATATTAAACTATATTATATTATATAACCCTCCAAATATTAGCACGATACGATAAGTTCGTAATATCTATATATATATATATATATTATAGCGTTATATATATTATATATTATATAATAAATATATATATATACTAGGGCTATTATATAAGCTGGCTAATATAGTAAGAGATTCTCAGGTAGTGGTCAGATCAACCGTGATCCGTTTAATATTTATGTAAGTACTAGCTAAGGAAAACCTGTCCTATTTAATAAGGCAAGATTAGAAAGCGGCTTAAAATACATTCCCGGTAAACCCTATACACGCGTGAATTAAAAGAGTTCACTCCGCAAAAGTCACCACTGCATCACTCTCTGTGTACTCGACGCCTTGTGTATTAAAATTAACGAATTTATCATCTTTACATATATGTATATATATATATATATTATATATATATATATATATATATATTATATATATATAAATAGATCGTTTTTCGACTCAGATACGATTCCCGTTAAATCGAATCTTCTCGACGTAATTAAATTTAAATTAAAATAAATAGTGTGTATGTGTATGCGCACTTATAGCTCGCGCTAGTTAGCGCTGCTGCGCTATATTCTATCTATCACGAATCGATAAAAACGCCTTGAGTTTCACGATGTATTTAGCCTTATATATGCTTAACTTTCAATCTCGGGTATCTTGGAAAGTCCTAATATAAAGGGTTAATAAACTGACTTATATGGGTACGTTAAGTATGAGATACGCTCTTCACTTCCGGGTATATAATTATGATGACTATCAAGCACCCCTTATACTTAGGTAGTATATATATATGTTTAGACCTAACTCGTTCTCATTACCATAATATAATAAAGATACTCGGTGTTTATAGGTGATCAGTATTTATTAATCCACACTCAATGACCATATATATACCCTAATAGTTTTAGATAATAAGCTATATAGATAGCTCGTATTTTCACTATTCCTTAGCGTATAATGAGTAGTTGAGTTCTGAGGCGCATATAAGTTATATATATAGGGGCCATACTATATTGTTATCATACTTATAATATTGTGTGATTTATAATTAATGAGCAATGATTATTCTAGCCAAATCGACTATTATTATTATTTGCTAAGTTAGTTATATATTTTACTTTGTTCTATATAAGTAATCTAGATTAATTAAATAATAATCTCTCTATAGATATATATATAATATAATATATAGTAAACCCTCTCTTATAATTAATTAAGGTGATATAATTTATTTCTATTATTAAATAGAAAATATATTATATATATTATTACCTATATATTTTAATTGGAGATTCATTTTATATTAATAAGTACAGTTCACTAATGTAAAAGTTTTATTGGAAAAGTATAAATATATACTAATAAAACTAGTTATAATATATTATATATATATTATATTAATCTACTATAAAAGAATATTATTAATATGAATGTTCCAGGAATATAATTTAAATAAATATTTAAGGATAACTTACTTTTAAATATTTCATAATACAAAATTTACTAAAATCTAATATTTTTAGCTATTTTAGAATATAACTTATAAAGATGAAGTGGAGTAGAATTATTAGCAATAACCTATAGGATCTATCATATTATAGAAAATGTTTTTAATTATTATTTAGAAGGGATCACTTTATACTTATTCTGATAGTAATAGGTGTTTTTATCTTTAGATAAACACTATTATATATAATAAAATAATATATAATATAATTAAAATCCTATCAATATCTTATATACAATTCTCCCTATAATTTGATAATGTAGTTTACCCTAAATAAGAAATAACATGCTCAAATATTTATTATATTAATATATATAAGTATTAATAAAAGATACATTATATGGTATTATATTTTACTATATCAGGTAATATATATAATAGCTATAACTGTATATAAAATATCTAATAAATTTATGCATAATGATTTATGTCACCCACACAGGACCACACACACACACACACAACACACATCACTACACACAACATCACACACACACACACACAACTACACACTATCACACTCACAAACACTCACAACACTAATACACCTCAACAACTCATAATGCATATACACCATATATATATATATGTAATATATAATAATATATTAATATATTAATATAAATATATATATATATATATTATATATAGATATTATTATTACACTACTAAGGGATTAATGAATTAAATTTAACGTTGATTGCATTTACTTATGGATATATAATGAACAGATGTGTATTAAGGACGATATGTATAATGTTATTTATATATTTTATCTTATTATAGTACTTAATGATACTGTAGTAACACAATATAGCTCTCAATGATTATATCTTTATCAGAATATTTATAAATCATGTAAAAAAAAAGACCTCAATATTCTATATATTATATTGCAATTGTAAAATAAACACACCCAATATTATATATATATAGTATATATATATATATATATATATATTATATTATATAATATTATATATAATATATATTATTATTATATATAATATATATATATATATATATATAATTATATTATATTATATATATAATATATATATAGTACTATATGATAACAAGGAGTGAGTTGTACTACGTAGCGGTCTTATCATAGAGTAGATATATATCAAGAGCTAGTAGCATTTTTATTATGTATTAGTTATAAAAATAACCAAAATAAAAAATAATAAAATATATAAAATTATACATAATAATTCACTAATATAATCCCATATTATAATATATATTACAAGTATATACTATATATTAATAAATATATATATTAATATATTTAATGTATTATATATATATATATACTATATTTATATATATATATATATATTATATATATATATATATACACTTATATATTAATATACTATATTAATATATTAATAATATATATATATATATTAATATATATATGATATAATATTATATTAATATATATATGATATATATTAAATAATATATATATATATATATAATATATATATATATATATAATATTATCATTTTAATACTTCTATTTACCCTCCATTAGTTATTCAATATCCTGTTATCAGGGTACCACCTAACTATATCACCCCAAGAGTTACCCCACTACTCACCTCGGCTCCATGTTCATGCCTCATATATATATATATATATATTAAATATTATTTATATATATATAATTATATTAATTTATATTTTAAATATATTTTATATTATTATATATTAATATTTTATATTAATATTTTATTTATATATACTATATTTTATTATATATATAATATATATATATATATATATAATAATATATATTATTATTAATTATAATATGTATTAATATTATGATTATATATTAATATATAATTATATTATATTATTATAAATAATATATTAATATATATATTATATATATTATATATATATTTAATATATATATATATAATAATATATTATAATATAATATTTTATATTATATATATAATTAATATATATATATATAAGTTGATCTTATCACTCTTCTAACAGGTTACACTAGACATTAAACTGAAAATTGCTATTAAAATCATTAGTAGTTCTCAGTACACTATAAGTACTTTACCACCCACTATTTACATAGTACTATTATAGAATCCTCTTATTCAAGTATTTAATGCGACTATTATAACAATAATATGGACTCAAGCAAACCACTATTAAGTCGAAATAGATTGTGATATTTAGAGTATATTTATTAAATTCATAATGAATATAAGTAAGTCGTCAAATTTCCTTTTACACTTATTGAGAAATATGTATCAATGATATAAGACTAATATATAGTATGCATATATATAGTTACGCTAATGGTATTCTAGTCTATATGTGTACTCTGTTTTGTTATTATTTTTATAATCTCGTCAAAATCTTATTCCATCAACACTATAAAACCATATAAAAACACATATTATCCCCAGTAATTTTATAATTTAAGCTCTCGCTACTCTCCATTAGGCATATTAGTTTTACAATTGGTTAGCTTAGACTTACTCTCTCTTATACTCTCTACTCTCTTACTATCTCTCTTACTCCTCTCTTACTCATCTCTTACTCTCTATTCTCTCTCTCTCTATCTTATCTCTTCTCTTCTCTCTCTTCTTTATCTCACCTCTTACTTACTCTCTTTCTCTCTCTGCATAAATACCTCTTTCTATTTCTAATATCTCTCAGTGCGATGCATAAACGTATCTATAATCTCATCTATCTAATTCATAATCTATCTATCATCTTCATATCTTTATCTATCTATCTATACTATTTTAGCTAAGTTTATGAATACATATATTATTTATTCTAATCGTATCTATACTATCTAACTCATCTTTACTCTTATTACAAACTGTCATATCTATCATATTTCTGGTTCTCTCTCTTATATTATCTTCCGGAACAAGGAAACCATCAAAATATCCATTTAGAGAATGCCTTTGGACCACACTCAAAACAAGAACGAATTGACTTATTGTCAAACACCTTGAATATTTATTACGATGTCTAAATGATACCAAAAATGGGCGTCTTCCTAAAAATAAATAACGGGAAAATAATTTTTTAAAGAGAAAAAAAAAATAAAAAATTTGAAAATATTTTTCAGTACCACCCAAGGTTGAACAGGTTCTATAAGTCGCAGTTCGCTTTATGGTTAGTTATGCTGATAATTATATTTATTGACTTGTGAACAATTTGTTAATATTTTGCAGTTGTAAATGAAAAGGGCGGTTGGTTTGTGTTTTCTTGCTTTTTCGTCTGTTGTTGCTGCTAAAACCAGTTTGCCATTTCTCTTGTCCCTTTTTCATTATATATCACTTTCTACAATTATGTCAATCACTATATGACTCTCTCTCTATACCTCTTATTTTTACTCTCGTCTATCTGTTTTCATTTTCTCTCTTTTTTCTCTTACTATTGACTATTCTCTCTAGCTTCCCTTTATTCTCATTTTTAGTTCTCTACTTTTCCTCCTCTCAATAATTATTTGTTGACGATTTATTCATATGTTCTCGTTCTTTATAGCTCCTCACAATAATTTATAAACTTAACATACTTTCTCAATAAAGTAAAATCGTATCTACTGCTGTGTTTTGTTTCTCTCCGCTCGTGTGCAGAGCGTGCTTTTCTCATAGTCTGCTCCTCCTTATGTTCTCTCTGTAACTCTTAAGGCTCATGTATCTCTTATCAATCGTCATACTTACTGTCGGTGCTCTTGATTGCTCTTTCTTCTATACTTTTTCAATCTGACTCCTCTCTTTATTAAGATGTACTTCGCTCTTTCATTGAAAATACATTAACGCGAGAAGCATATCGCCTGCTCCTTCGATCATAAATTTATTCTTCCTTTTTTTATGTGACTCCGCTCTCTCATATACTGGTCAAACAATATCAATGTACTCATACTTATTCTCTCATTTCTTCTCTCTCTTCTCTTACATGCATCTCTACTGCTTACTCTTTCTACTCTCTCAGATTATCTCTTCTGTATGCAGATAGTTCACTGATTACGCTGTTTTCTAACTTTTACTCTTTCCAAACTATTTAGAAGGCTACTCTCTTTCTCTTTCATCATAATATTTACTGATTCGAGTTTCGTAATTTATACGACTTTGTTGACATTTAGCTGATTATTTCTTGTATTTATTTAAGCTGTGATACTTTAGTTAGTGGCAAAACGAATTCTTTGTTTCTATATTACTATTTTGGAGATATAATACAAACTCGGGGCTTTAATCTGTGTTTGGATATTTTCTTTCATTCATTTATTTCTGTGACAGCATTTGTATATGCTATAAATAAATACTTCATTTTAGAAAGCATACAATGAATCCCGGCATTTATAGTTCAATGGAACAATATATCCCTTTCAATGTGGAGAGTTTTTGTCCATCGCTCAGTTTTCCTTAGTCTTAGAAGCATCTGCTAGGTAATTTAGGCTAAGTTTCTCTTTATTTCTTCTACTTTATCTTCTCTTTTTTAAATTTCTTTATTTTGATGAATATAATTGATGATTCATATCGTTTGTTGGGCGAATGAATAATTGAAAGTGCTCTGTTGATCAAACCTTTATCACCAATATATATTCTAGGGGGAACGCTTAATGGAACATCCTTTTAATATACGTTGCAATCTATTTATAATATCATATTCTCATCACTAGACAAGCTTCACACCCTCCACCCTTCTCATAAGACTAACTCTCAATTAGCAGAAACTTCCCAACAATACAATACATCTATAAACCTGCGACAGTATTTTCGTGCGTTTATGGCTTCTGGATGCACATATACTAACTCGAAAATATATCCTTCACACCAATTGAATGGTATCTTAACTTCTAGAATAAATAGGTCACTTATAACACAAAAGAATGAATTAACTATTTTATTAAAAAATATAAAGTAGAAGTTACATACAAGAATATATAGAGTGTATTTATAATTTATTGAAG